>JARFXV010002297.1:0-65596 GCA_031761425.1 Cosmopolites sordidus
ATATTTTAAATGATCGGGTAAACTCGTGTGTTTTGTCTGAATGTAGTTATATGTCTGTAATGTATGTTGCAGACACAAACTCGGTGTCTCAGACCGGGGTGCAACTGCTAACACTATGAAATTTCTGTGATACGTGATTTGTCTTGGCATCCGAAAAGTACATTTTTTGGTAAATATTTATTTATTATTATTCTAGATTTATATCATTATCAATTTATATTTACATATGGACTACGAGAAAGGGCAAGAAAGATTGTTGAGACTGTTAGAAGAAGTACCTAGTGAACATGAATAAGACGACAAGGAGGAATCAGGGGAAGAGAATAATAGGATAATGTCGGGGAAAGATCTGAAGATAGCGACATAGAAAAATAATTTAATGAAAAAGAAGATGGAGAAATAAATAAAACGGGAACATATTTTATGGGCAGGGGTAAAAGAACAAAATGGAGCAAACATTGTCCTCCCAAAAATGTAAGAACTAGGAAAAAAATTAACAGTTCACTTAGGTCCCAAACACTGCATTAGCAACAAAAACTTCTCCTGTTGAAATATGGGAATGCGTTTTTTGATAACGGAATTATAACCCGCATCGTGAATTTTACTGAATTTGAATTGAAACAGCAAATTTCAGTCGCAACAAGGATATATATCCAACAAATATGGATGAAATTAGAGCACTTATTGGTCTATTATATCTTGCAGGAGTGAGAAACGTAAATTTATGTATCTAGAGCACATAATTAGTGAATGTTCTGAGAGCTCTGCAAATGCTCACTAATATTTTTACTTTATTTGCTTGCTATGTTTGACAATGAAACCAAAGATTTTTCTGTTCAAAAATAAGTTAATTTTTTACATGTATAAAGAAAATTTATTTCTTTTTGTTAAGGTTTTATAAGCGTTTTTTATTTTTGTTATTCAAATATATAGATAGGGTGAGCCATTATTTTGTTTATTGATTGTCTATGTGAAAATTCTAATTTTTCTTGTATAAATATTTTGAAAATACCTCAGATATATTAATTCTATATATAGTTTTGAGTTGCTCTCGAAATTGTACCCAATTTTTAACTTTGTATTTGTATAAGTATTTTTTTTTAACTGGTCTCTAAGTCCATCTGCGCCCACTGGTGTAATTAAATTTAACCACGACCACTGAAGGGTTAATAAATATTTTTTTTATAAACAATTAACGCTTAATACAACAATTAACGCTTTGTAATATTAAACTTCAACGCGTTCTTACAATAAGTGGGAAATCATTTTTCTATTTTACCTCATTTACTATGTTAGTAAATATAAGTAGCCTATCTAGTTAATTATATGTTTCTCTATCCCATAAATGTATCTTATAATTAATTGTGATATGGGTAGACTAAAATCAGCATCATGTCAACCCTAATCATTGCGTAACTATAAATTTCTAACTACAAATAATTTAATTTCAACACTTTCGGATAACTGTTGAAAGAACAATTCATAATATTACAAAAAACAATCTGCTATTATATCAACAATATTCTTTATATCGCTCTATGAATTTTTGATTCAAACACTGGATAACCAGTTTTCCGACGTGTTTGCGCCCATTTTTGTTTTATTGTCGTCGCAACACCTGAGGTCATAAAGTTGGCTCACCGGTCAAATCCCAAGGGATAAAATAAATCTCCAGCCACTATTTACAATCGGGACTCTTGTACCAAGTTATCTATCCGCCATTTTTAAAATAAAGTTGGAAACTAGATAAGGGACACGCCGGCACGTTCAAGTTTTATTTATTGAATGTGTGTTTGAGGTGACACGGAATACTTAAAAAGTAATTATTTTATTTAATTTTATTTATGTACAACCAACATAATTAAATGTTATTATTTATATGTGTAATAGCCGTTCTGTATCTAGGAATAATTTTTGATAAAATTTTTTAGGATAAAAGCTTGCAATAACGAAATATTCTGTGAGGGAGTAAAAGTAATAATAAAATTTACTAATATAATTAAATACTAAAGGTTATTTAGAGCCAACTACAATAACGGTAAGTTACTTTAATATTTCAATTTGGTTTCAATAGAATTGATGTACTTTTGCGTACGGAAAAGAGTTTTCCAATAAAAGTGTCAGAAATTTTAAATGTAATAATGGCAACACTGTTTTAAATAAAAATATCATTCATGGAGTGCTCTGTTCAATACATTTGATCAATTCCTCATGGAAAAATACATGATTCGATAGGGCGTAGAAAGTTGGAAGGCGACCCCCATTTTGGGATTTTTTTTCTGACTAAGCGCACTTCTAATTTAACCCATTAACGGACAGCATCCCTTTAGAGGGACGCATCTAAAGTACGTCATGCAATAAAAGTAATGGGAGCATACTGAACCATAGGTCTCTGACAGTGCAAGGAGTAATGCACACCCGGTAAATGAAAGTTCTGTTCACTTTGACAATAACATTTTCAAATAGAGAACTTTCTAAACACTAATAGTAGAAGAAAATTAACTTTATAAACTTTATTAACTTTAATTAAAATTAAATTTACTAGTGCAAAAAGGAAAATTTAATATAACTACTCTATCAGGCGGATCTGTGGTTATCTTTGATTTATTCAGATCTCGTCATAATAGGTATATATATATATATATATATATATATATATATATATATATATATATATATATATATATATATATATATATGATTGATGAGATGAGCAATTGCATATATATATATATATATATATATATATATATATATATATATATATATATATATATATATATATGATTGATGAGATGAGCAATTGCTTATATATATATATATATATATATATATATATATATATATATATATATATATATATATAACAAGTTGCTTGACCGGAAGGATGTCCCACCTATCCCTCACACTGGAGGGCACATGCCCCGTCCGCCGGTGGTTAGACTCATCAGGGTACTAAAAATGTTGAACGCTTCACGATTTTGCGTGTCATGGCCCCGTTGCATGGCCCTGCGCAAGAATGGCACGCAAAATCGTAAAGCGTTCCACATTTTTAGTACCCTGATGAGTCTAACCACCGGCGGACGGGGCATGTGCCCTCCAGTGTGAGGGATGGGTGGGGTTTCCTTCCGGTCAAGCAACTAACCATTGCTCATTACGGTTGTTGTGACGCAGGTTGTTGTGCGTTCCACATGAGATTGTGGAACCCAACGGTCGGGGGTGTACAACTCCTGACTACTGTTGCCTCGTTGGACGCGGTCCAGGGAGATCAAAACACTCCATATACATATATATATATATATATATATATATATATATATATATATATATATATATATATATATATATAAGAGATAACATACTAATTTAAATACGTTACAGTGATGACTCAGATGAGCAGCATAATGGCAATATAAATAATTCACTTTGAGGAATTTTAAATCAACCATGTGAAATTGCTTCTGTAGACGGCAATGATTACGATTCTGAAGATTTGGTTCCGATATCCGAACTCCGAAAGCAATTCATCATAAAGGGTAGAAAGGAAACCGACGTTACTTCCTGTTACAAGCGAACAAAATGGACTGTCGATCCTGAACAATACCCAAACAATAATATAAATACAAACTGCAACCTATCACCACCTTCTGATTAAGCCGTAAATTCGATTACCCCCAGTGACTTTTTCCGGCTTTTTTTTGACGACTTAATAAATTTGATAATTCAAGAAATTAACAGATATACTGGATAAGAAAATAATGATTTAAATTTAACAATGCCGCAGCTTCATGTACTTTTGGGCATATTATATATAGTTATGGAAAGTACACAAACAGACGTATATACAGGTCCAGTGAAGACGACGTTCTGAAAATTGTTCAGAATAGTATGTGATTAAAACGTTCTGATAATACTGAAATGTATTAATTTTAATGATAATTCTAAACTTCCTACAGGACAAATCTTCTTGGCAAAATTAAAACTTAAACTTCTTGGCAAAATGTGTTGATCACATGGAGGACATGATGCACATCTATTAATAAACGAAACTATGGTGCCGTATTATGGCAAGCATTATGCCAAACAGTTTATAAGGGGAAAGCCAATAAGGTTTATGAGCTCTACTTTCTCGACTGGGCTCTATATCCAAATAATGGTTACATGTATGGTTTTGATGTATACACTGGAAAAGATGGTAACAAGGAAAAAAATGTTTAGGTGGTAATGTTATTATACTCCTACTAGACCAAGTCGGCGTGCCAAAAACTCAAGGGTATAAATTTTGTTTTGGCAATTTTTTTTACCAGTTTACTTTGGTCCCTTTGGTGGCTGACCAAAACTATTGTGCTGTAGAAACTATTCGCGAAAACAGGCTAGAACTCCTCTTTTATAGAAAACTACTGGAATAAATCCCAAAGGCAGACGTATAAGTATTATAAAAAGGAGCAAACTCTTTTAGTGCAGAGGAAAGACAACAAAGTTGTATCTGTTGCTACCAATTTTGAAACAGACACCAGTGTACCTGCTCTGCTATGGGACCTAGTGTTTCTAAATCCAAAAAAAAAAATATACTTGAACCTAAAATGGTAGCGACCTATAACAAAGGCATGGAAGAGTTCATAAGATTGATAATTTGGTAGCTGCCTGTAGAACAAGAATACGACAAAGAAATTGGTATGTTACCTATTTCTTAGATGATTCAGTGGTTAATGTCTCGTTGCTAATGAAAAAAGTTAGACTTGATAACCGAAATGCAGAAAGTCTATTGTTTTTTTTGCGGAGATCTGGTTTTTTTGAAATCATTTGGTATAAGGCCACAACAAGGATGAATATCACGCCTTCTGGAAAATATAAGATATGACAATTCAGAGCATTTGTTTGTTTACAATGAAACTGATCGCTGTTGTGCATTTTGCAGCAAGAAAAGCAACTTTATCTGCAGAAAATATGATACGGTTTTGCATCCCAAAATATGTTTTTACCGTTACCATACTGCATAGGTTGACTTATTTTATTTTAATTTATATTCTAACTGTGTTGTGTCTAAATTGTCTTTATGCGTAGCGTTCCTTTAAAGAGACGGTCAAAATCTTACAAAGTAATGAATAAAAACATATTTAATGTATTATGTTGTACTAATAAAGCCCTCTTCTTATAAAGATGTTTAAAAAACGTTTGCCCACTAATGGATTAATGGGTTTGTGAAAAAACATTACTGCAGGATTTAGGCCGATGAAAATATTCAAGTGAGTCAGCATTTATCCTTTTATCCTCTGAAAATACCTTCTTGGTGCAGTGTTGGGGCTGAAAGAATAATAGGACGTTACTTTTTTGAAAGGAATGATGCAAATCGCGTTACAATTAATGGTGAATGCTAAAGGAGTATACTAACAGAGTATCTTTGACCTGAACTGATAAAAGTGGATATAAACTATGTTTATACATAAAATATGATATACATATAAAATATGTTTATAGATTATATATAAGGAATGTAACAAGTAGCTGTGACACGTCATATATCTCACCAGATAATCGATTTATTGCCAGAAAAGTTTCATGGGCAAGTTATTTCGTGAAATGGTAATGTCAACTGCACAGCAAGATCATGCGATCTCACGCCCTTGGCTAATTTTTTCTGGAGTCATGTTAAATCTTTGGTGTGCGAAAATAGATCCAAAACAATTTTTGACCTTAAACGAAACTTTTGGCCACCATTAAAAATATACCACGCGATATGTGTGAAAGAGTTATAAAAAATTGAGCCTGAAAGCCAAGGCGGACATCTGAACGATATTATTTTTAAAAATAATTCCATGATTTGTTTTTCAAAATAAAATAACAACTACCGAATTATCGCTTGTAAGTATCATTGTGTTTCATTTGAAAGTTCTGACACTATTATTAGATAACCCATTACAAGGTGGTTCACGAGAGCCGGATATTTTTAAAATGGAAACTACACGGACAGTAAAGGAAAAGGAGGACCGCGTTAGATGTCTATAGAATGCTCTAAAATTCTGTGTATTATCATCAAGTTACTTTGTCCATCATGCCACTGTGGACTCGGGAGCATCGGGTGTTAGCTTACGATACATTTGTTTATGAGTTAAATGAAGGGGGCTATCACCAACGCCTCAGATTTGCTCAAACGAAGCTTGACATGTTTGGAAAAAATGTATATTTGACCATCAACATAAGCAGATTTCCATTTAAATGTGGTAGTCAATAAATCAAACTGATGGTTTTAAACCTCAAAAAATTCCACTGAATTAGTATGTACATAACGGATAATTTTTTTAGGGTGTCCGAACTTCCAATAGGGGTCCCTATCAAAGGAACTGTGAGTTTGCGTGTCTTTAGTGTTAAAATTATTTCGTATATTCTGGCAAATCATCATGGAGTGTCTAACAGGAGAACAACGATTACAAATTGTGAAAATTTATTATCAAACTCAGTGTTCTGTGCGCCAACTTATAGAACACTTCATAATGCTCGATTCAAGCTGCTCGATATAAGCACAAAACAAGATTAAAAACTGTGCGTTCAGAGGAAAATATCGCCACTGTTGCCGGCAGTGTTGATGATAATTAAATTTTTAAATTCGTCGCCGTTTGCAGAAAGTTGGGAAATGGGAAGTTAATAAAAGATCAGAGCGAAGATCAATGATAATTTTATTCCGAATTTGAAAGCAACCCAACAGTCGATTTATTGAGGGAACATATCGGTGAGAAAATTATTACAAAGAATCAATCTGTTAAGTGGCTACCAAGGTCATGCGATTTAAAGCCATTAGATTATTTTCTCTGGGGATATCTTACATCTTTAGTCTATGCCGATAAACCAGCAACTATTGATGCCTTGGAAGCCAACATAACTCGGACTTCCTTTGCTTTGCTCCACGGGCTTTGCTTTTCTCCACGGGCTCTGTTCACTATTTTTCGATCATACCTGGTATTTACCCGAGATTAGATGGACCACGAACGGTTTCGCACAGTTTGACTGCTGCGACCGTTTACCGCAGGATGGCGTGGATGCATGTAATTGCAGCCTCCATTCGACATGGTCAATTTATATATTTATATGGTCATGACTTTAGTCGTTCCTTCATCAGCTCTTCAAGCGTCCAGCTTGAGCCCAACTGATGACGGCTTAAGGTCAGAAACCGGTATTGGAAGACGCTTGCTGGAGCTTTGGATGACGAATGAGGAAGTGGCAAAGCACCGACGTAGAGCACGGGTAAACTTCCTTTGCTTTTTAATACTTTTCTCCACGGGCCCAGTTTACTATTTTTCGATCATACCCGGTACTTACCCAAAGTTAGACGGGCCATGAACGGTTTCGCACAATCTGAGTGCTGCGACAGTTTACTGCAGTATGGCGTGGCTGCATGTGATTGGAGCGTTCATTTGACATGGCCAATTTATATCATCATGGCTTTTGTCGTTCCTTAATCCGCTCTTCAGGCGCTCAGCTTGAGCCCAACTGATGAGGGCTTAAGACCAGAAACCGGGTTTGGGAGACGCTTGCTGGCGCTTTAGATGGCGGATGAGGGAATAGTAATGCACCGACGTGGAGCGCGAGTGAACTTCTGAACTTCCTTTGCTATTTAATACTTTTCTTCACGGGTCCAGTTCACTATTTCTCGATCATATATATATATATATATATATATATATATATATATATATATATATATATATATATATATAATGTAATAAATAAATGAAATTTTTTATATACTAAACCTTACATTTCAGTCGATAATCTTATTTTTCCATTTAAAGGTTGAAGGTTTAATAAAATATTTACTGTTTATACTTTAGATATGCCGATATTTTAAACTACGTTTTTTATATTATAATTAGCCTCTAATAATTAAAATAATAACTCCAAAGTAATAAAAGTTTTGGATCGTTATAATATTAAACAGGTTTTTTGAAAAATGAGGCACCATATGGAGGAACACTTTAAAATCCAGTTTCAAAACTCCTCCAGAGCTATCGATCATTCAACGTTGAGATATTTTGTTAATGATCCGTCTGTAGATAAAAGTATTAAAATATATAAGAATCGGAAATATTTTTTTTTCATGAAGATTGAATACTAAATATTTGAGCAAATATAAATAATTATGGACATATATTTAAAATAACTGTTTGACAAACTCAAAATAAAATTTAATATTACAATAATAGTATAAAATAAACAAATATATTATTTGTTATTCACTTAACTTTATAAAATCATGTTAGATGAACAGGTGAGGATTATTAACGAAGTATATCGATAATATCGATAATATATCGAAAAATGTTTTATTTACCAAAAATTATCGATGACCTTTCTCGATCTCTCTGGTAGCTGTATGATATAATCCCGCACTCATAGTCTGAGATTTTAAGCTAAAGACGTGATCCAGTTAAGTTTTCAAGTCTTCCAAGGAAGTCTAATTTGTATCATCTATGCTGTTATAAAGCAATGTAAACAAATGATCGAAGTTGGAGGAGGCAAGATCGGGGGAGTATGGTGGATGGACCAAAAACATCGCAGTCAGGTGTGGCCAAAAACATATGTCGTCTAGCATTGTTTGAAAGAGAATGATTTTTCTAATTTTTTAATTGAATTTAATTGAATTTTAATGAATTTAGCTAATTCAGGCCGCTTCTGGTCGATTGCTTAGTTTAAAGCACTAAGTTGTGAACATTGCAACAGTCCATAATAAACGATTCCTTTCCAGTTCCACCAAATACATAATATAACCTTCTTTGGATGTAAACTGGCTTATGAGCTGGTTAAGAGATCCATACTTACATCATGATTACGCTTAATTTTATCAATTAATTCATAATATAAATTAATTTATCATCATCTGCAAGTACCTGCTTTAAAATTGTATCGACTTCATTGCGCTTCAGTGGAGAACCCCCAAAAACCTGGGAAACTGTTCCATCAACCAAACAGTTTAGCACATTCCTCAAAAGTGTGTGTTATAGTCATGAGATACTGGGTTCGATGAATACGAAGGATAAACTAAAATCTTTTAGACAAAGTTCCTTTATGACTTATTACACAATTTGTATGTTTTGTGCTTGATGTCTGGTCAATTTTAATTAACTGTGAGCCATATAGAATTGAATCAATCATCATGCCTAATAAATTTGATATATAAGTTTTTATACACCGCCTTGATATAATCAAGGCGGTGTATAAAACCAATCAAAACCCAGAATAGAACTTAACAAGCTACTTTTGGCTTAAGCATTCTGGCGTAACAGTTTTAGATTTATAATGGAAACCGAATATTTATTACGCATACAAAAACACTTTTTTGAACTGCTCGACGTAAGGTTCGTATGTAAGGCTTAGTACACTTCACGGTTCATGATCGTTACACGCTTCGTTAGGTATGGTTTTCATATAAATATAATATAGTTTAGTTTTAGAATTAGATTAAATCTTCTCCTGATGATGCTAACATTGTTAGCGAAACGTGCGTCGAGCAGTTCAAAAAAGTGTTTTGGTGTTTATTGGTAAATCTCTTCAAGTTTAGTGTTTCACACCAAAGGTTCCAATAGAAAAATTGATCTACGATGGCTATACGGTCAGTGGAATTAAAACTTTATCGTAAGTACACTACTAAAATTAGGCTTATTGGAGCAGATATTTGGTTTCTTAAGTCGTGCTAGACTAATAAAATATTTCCCAATTTTATATTTCAAATATTTCATATTCATTTTTCATATTCATATTCATTCATTTCATAATATTTCAAAATCTTCCAAAATATGTGACAAAATAACTAATTTTGCAAAACAGAAATGGCTAGAAAGCAAACATTTGTAGAGTAAAAGGAGTATGTCTGAAATTCAGACGTACAATCTTTACAAGAAATTAACATTTAAATTAAGTAATGTAGAACATGAATGTTGGTGCAATTTTCAAAGGAATATGTTCACAGCAGTAAATAGTAAATTTATTAAAAAAATGTCATCTTTAAATAAAAAATTAAAAAAACTCAAAATTGGGCAGTCGAAAGAACATATTCCAGAAAAGAGCATCCACATCGTAGAAAATCTTTCAACTCAGCCGTTTGACAATCCAATACTAGATCTTTTAAATAAAGGCCTCAATTTTGCTTTGCCGGTATCCCGCAGTGCTTTGGAGGATATGGTAGCCGGTATTGAAACTGGTATTAAACACTTACCGGAGTCTTCCAAGGCTTTCGTCAGAGAGTCATGTAAAAGTAAAATTGCAAAAAATATTTCAAATAAAAATCAAAAAATGCCAAATATTTCTAAGATTGTCAAGGGTCTGCGAGAGAAAGATTGTTTTTATTTAAAAACTGATAAGGGAAATAAGGTTGTAGTAATGGACAAACCTGGTTATTCTGAACGCATTGAAAAATTAATTCAAGACGGTCCTTATAAACGATTACCTAGGAATCCATTGTCAAAAATAATTAACGAAGTTAGAGATACATTGAAATCTTGTAACAGCCTTATTTATCCTTCTCTGAAAAGCAAATTACATGTTTCTAATCCAAAAGTGCCAAAATTGTATGCTCTACCAAAAATTTATAAACCAGGAAAATCAATGAGACCAATTGTATAAGCCATTGATTCTCCGACATACAACTTGGCAAAGTGGTTAACAAAGGAATTTGAAAATCTACCAAACCAACTACCTTCATGTTCTGTGATAAATTCAACCAAATTCATAGAAAAAGTCAAAAATACACATCTACAGGAAGGTGATGTTTTGGTTACCTTTGACGTTTCATCGTACTCGAGTTAAACTGTTTCAGAGTACTCGAGTTAAACGGTTTTAATAACAAGATTGTTTCTGAGTACATCTCCTTAACAAGATTATGTATGAAGCAAAATTGTTTTCAGCTTAATAACAGGTTTTATGAACACCAAGAAGGAACGGCAATGGGCAATCATCTGTCACCGTTCTTAGTCAACTTATTTACGAGTAAATTTGAAACCGAGGCAAAAGATGAATTCAGTTACTTTCCGAAGGTATGGTTAAGATATGTGGATAACATTTTTGCCATTTTCGATTCGAAAAATGAAAATTTAGATGATTGAAAATTTAGATGATGAACTGAAAACAACGATAGTTTACCATTTCTGGATGTGCTAGTCAGTAGAAATAATAATAACAGGTTAGATTTTGATATTTTCAGAAAAATCACCACCACTTCGAGATACATTCCTAACGATTCAAATCATAGCTTCCAAAATATGATGGCTAGTTTAAATTTTATGGTAAATAGATTAATTAATTTTCCTTTAAATAAAGATAATTATAACAAATAATTAAAATTAATTAGGGAGGTATCTGAAGTGAATGGTTATAATAAGAACATTGTAGATAAACTAATTAGAAAACATAAGTTCAGCAAATTATTGAAAGAATCTTCGACTTTTCAAAAGGATCCGAACGCAAAGAAATTCATGGTAATACCACTTGATGCCCAGTTGACAAGAGAACTAGACAAAATTTTGAAAAAAGTGGACATCAAGGTTGTGTATAAACCATATAATAAATTAAAAGAAGTTCTGGGTAATCCAAAGGATAGAGTAGAGCAGCATGAAAAGTCGGGGATTTACGAAATTAGTTGTCAAGACTGTGATCGAAGGTATATTGGGCAAATAAAAAGATCCATTTTGACAAGATATAAAGAACATATTGCCTACCTTAGATATGGGAGAAATGAAAAATTTTGTTTTGCCCAACATGCAATCGAACATGACCACAGTATAGATATTAGTAATTTAAGACTAATTAAAAGTGTTAATAATAATAGGGCTTTGGATGCATATGAAAGCATTCAAATAGAAAAATGTAAGAAAATCATGAACCGAGATAAAGGACCGATTCCTTTCAGTCAACTTTTTCAATTATTAATGTAACACGTGTACACTTCACGGTTCATTATTTTCACACGCTTCGTTAGGTATGGTTTTCATATAAATAGAACATAGTTTAGTTTTAGAATTAGATTAAATCATCTCCTGATAATGCTAACATGGTTAGCGAAACGTGCGTCGAGCAGTTAAAAAAAAGTGTTTAGTGGTAAATCTCTTCAAGTTTAGTGTTTCACACCAAAGGTTCCAATAGAAAAATTGATTTTAGGCGTACTTAAAAAATATATAATAACACAATAATAAACACTAATTTGTTCATCAAATAAAAGACAACTTGAAAATACGCAGTGAGCTAGTGGAGAATATTAAAAATATTCAAAAACAAGGTAATATTTTTTCCGGGCTCCACGTAAAAATTCTCAATCCTTCAGCCTGAATATAGGGTCCGAACGGTTTCATACAGTAGTACTGTTACGAACCACCGCATGGTATGAGCTGTATTTTAATACTGCTTTAATCCGATTTGTCCTATTAAAATGGTCAGGACCCTAATCAATCCTTCAGTTATCAGTTCAGTCTGAGCTTTCAGAGCGTAAGCTGCTCTCTGCGATCTTCGATTTCTGTTTAGTAGTCTTAAAACGGGGTAATGGCGGACCATGCGTGTTTACCATCACAAGGGTAAACACGCAGGGTCCGCTTTTCAAGCGCTCTAACTTTTACTAGACGATAAAGAGAAACGCATCAAGAAATTAGAAGGACAGATGCTTTACTTACAAGAGATGGAACATATTTCTACTGCTAAACTCAACGAGTTACACAATGAGAATCCGGATTTAAGTGAAAATTTGGAAAAACTCCAAAAAAACAATTAATTAAGGAAAAAAATAAGCCAGGTCTCTAAAAAATCTGATGCTTTTGTCAAAGCATCAGATAGTAAAAAACAAAGCCTAGACACCGCCATGGAAGACGTCTTTCCATTTTATGGTTCTAATATAGACCTATCTGAAGATGGCTGGACTTTAGTCTCAGATTCGGACTGCAGCAGACCCAAAAACAGAAAGAAGCCTGCGAAACGAACAGCAAAAGCGGATAAAGAGGAATTCCCGCCTCTAGAAAACCCGGTGTCAGAAAGTTCAATGCAAGGCCCAGTCTTCAAGAAGCCAGCGTTGCCTAAACTGACACAAACCAAAAACGCAGCCCCCAACAAGCCAGAGGTGTTCAAGACATTGAAGTCAGTCAAAGTACCACCGCTAGTCTTCCGTGACAAATCAGCGTGTATTTAAAGACGTATCGAAGTATCCTTCGTGTATTCAAAGACAGGAATATCAAGCTAGGAAAATCAACAACAAAACCTAATGGGGTCATGATCAGACCTCTGACTTCTGATGAGTACAGTGCCGCCACGAGATGAGCGAGATTATAAGCATCCCTGTGTGTGTGTATTGGAGATTATCCGCGCACCAACAATCGCAAAGGAACTCACCGACATGGGTTACCACCCAATCGATGTCGAAAAGTGGAAAACCAAAAAAAAAGGCAACGCAATGGCCATGGTATAGGTTGTAGTTTTACGCTAGGAGAAGGAGATCTACAACATCAAGCGCCTCTTCCAAATCAAGCGCCTCGTCAAATAGAGGGAGCTCTGCGAATACTTCAGCATCCTCACAACAGAAAACAATAGGGCTTTTTCAGGCTGGTGAAGTTCACAAATACCTCCATCAACCTGGGGGTTTCAGTTGAACTCAGTTCCTATCGCAACACCCGCTTCACAAGCTAATCCTTTCTTCGAGCTTGTGGAGCAACTAATAACTCAGCTGGTGAGCTTGACTCAAGTCCAACTGAGCGATGCCCTCCAAACCTCCCTTGGAGTGTTGAAAATTCAATAGGCCAATCCGGCCAATCCAATTCCGGCCTGCATAAGTTCCTATGAGAAAATCCGCCATATTCAATCCCTGCATTCCGTCTTCAAATGGCGGACCGTCGGCACCTGTTGACCCGGCATTTCGACGTGGCCAGTTAATTTCCCGATGAAGACTAGATCTGCCATTTTCTATATAACCTTCGTGGAGTTTCTTTGGACTTGCAATCACAACTTCTGCCATCGCCGAATTCTATTCCACAAAAGAAAGGGGGGAAAGTTCGATGCTTCCAGGGGTAGAAAATATCCCCAAAAAATGAAAAAGTCAGGACCCGTTTCGGGAAAAGTTAGTTCTAGGTAGATCAATGGCTACGAGTTAACCTAAAAACCAGAGTGAAAAAGCGGAATCCTTCAGTTGCTTTCGAGTATTTAACTCGAGCTCGACTGATGACGGTTTAAGGACAGAAACCGGTTTCGGTAGATGCTTGCTGGATTGAGAATTTTTATGTGGAGCACGGAGCACGGAAATGTCCTGGTTTTTGTATATTTTTAAAAGATAACAGCTGGTCTTGATATTGAATCCAGAATAATATAAAAAAAAAACTTATCACGAATTTATGTTGTATTAAAAACACAACATTTATGGTCAATATATCATGATTAGAGTTCTTGAGAATTGGACGAATGGTGTCAGTATTGGCGACACTAAAATAACTAACTTAAGATATGACGATGTCACTACACTACTTGCATGATCGGTCGAAGAACTGACCTTCATTATCAAAAAAATAAACGATGAAGCCATCTTTACAGACTAGAAATACATGAGGAGAAAATGAACATAATAATTATTTACTGTCAAAACAATAACATGCCCATCATGAGTTAAACAGCGAAATTTAACGCAGTGAGCCAATTCATTTATCTTGGAGCATTTATATTGAACGAAGCCAGTGGTACTCACGAAATCAGAAGAATGTGCGAAATGGCAAGAAATGCAATGCGGAATTTGCCGAAGATCTGAAGTGATAGGGATATAACACAGCATTGATATATCCCGCCGAAACAAGAACCATTAAAAAACAAGAGCTCAAGCGCATTGATTCATTTGAACTTTGATGTTAGAGACGGTTCTTTCGCATTCCGTGGACTTCCAGACGAACAAACGCAACCATATTACGAGAAACTGATGAACCCTTAGGAATACTTCAAATTATTTATGAACAAATACTAAGATTGTTTGGCCACATGGAATGCAGGGACGGCAATAACCTGGAAAGAGTGTTAGTTTAGGACGGATAGAGAGTTCTAAATCACGCGGCAGAACTTTAAAAAAAATGAACAGACCAAATTAAAAACTTAACTGGTACATCTCTCAAATATGCAACGACAGAAGCCAGAAATAGAGAACGCTGGCGTGAAGTAGTTCAGATAGTACGCGAACGGAATGTGTTTCCGAAGGTCACGACTCTTCTGTAAAGAAGAATACGAAGAAGAAGATATATTAAGAGCAAATATATTAAGAGTTAATATATTAAACTTATACTGATTGTGTTAACTATTTCTGGTTTAATTTAATTCCAAAAAGAATATGATGCATTCGCAGTTTTAATTCGGGCTAATTAAAATGGTTTATACCATAAAGTTATGGCCACTTGCATTATATCTAAAACAATTAAGCGAATTTCATAACATGAATTCTCTCTCTAGTCTCTAAGAATGGCTTGTAAGTTCAGATGTTTGAAATTACTATTTCTAAACATATTACCGCTATATGCGGATAATATAATATAAAGTGTTTTCCAATAAGAGTGACAGAAATTTAAAATGAGGCACAAAAATAACTATAAGTGATAGTCCGGTAATCTATATTTTATCTTGAAGAATAAAAAATGGCATTAGGTTTTGAAAATAACGTCGTTCAAATGACCCCCTCCATTTTATATGGTGAAATGCATGCTGGAGAGTCAATCTTCGATTACTCTTTCACACATATCGCGTAGTACATTTTTAGTGCTAGCCAGAATGTTTACCCCACAAAATATATTCCTTGGGTGTAATATCGCATGATCTTTTTGGCCAGTTGGCATTAACATTTCGCAAATTAACACTTTTCTTGTAATGTGCAATTTCTTGTAATGTGTAATGTAAGATCGTGTCGCACCGTTTTGTATTAAATGTAAAAAGAAAACATTGTTTATATCCACATTTATCAGTTTAGGCCAAAGATATTTTGTTAACATATTCCTATAACATTCACTATTAACAGTAACACGATTTATAACTATTGTCATAAAAAAATAGGTCCTATCACTCCCACAGCCTAAACACTGCACCAAAGAGTTCTGAGAATGAAGATATAACTTCTAGATCATTTGAGGATTTTCATCGACCGAAATCCTGCAATTATATTTGTTCATAAACCCATTAAACCAGAAGTGCACCTTGTCGAAAAAGATTGTTTTTTCCGGAAATAGGGGTCACTTTCCAACTTCTCTAGAGCCCCATTTGCGAATGTTCTAATTTGCGAATCTATCAGTTATATTAGCATTTTAAGCATTGTTGGCGCTATTATGTTTCAAAGTTCTAACACTTTTATAGGAAAACTTTTTATAATATTTAAAGTTTAAACATAATTTCAAAAAAATATGCCCAAAATGATAATTATAAACTATTTTGATTTAATATGCATTGCAATGGACAAAAGGTTTTCTTTAAAGTAATGGATAATGAAATAAATATGTAATGGTATAAAATTTATTTTACTGATATTCGCAGTAGCGGCTATTATTTTTACGACAAAATAGATAAAATTTTAAAATTAAAGTTTCTATTGCATACAAACTGAATTTTTGTTTTGAAGCATTAAAAAAAAGACTTAACAATACAAATTGCACATTCATGGTATCGTTAATAGTATCATAACATAACAAAACTATTTACGGAGATTTTGTGGAAAAACAAAATTTCTCTAAAACACCAATTGTAGGTTGCCTATTTATTCATATATGGATCCACGCCAGAACTTCTCGATGTATTCTAACTTAAAACATTCATAATATGCCCTAAATCTTATCGAAAAAGGTATCCAGCAATATGGTAGCGATATGGTTTACGTCGAGTTATGTTATCTAAATTACCCAACTTCAAAAATAAAAATTTATACACCGCACTACTATATCCGTTTAGGTTTAGCGAAAGTTTCGTGAAGTGGCAATAAAAATGACATTTTTATCGACAAACTTTAGTTTTATTGTCTATGGGCTCGCCAACGAAAATTATATGACCGAAATTGTAGAGCAGTTAAAGTACAATAAACTCCAAGTTGACCGAGTTGTGTAACTCAAATTCCATATTTCGTTCATTAATAAAGTTTTATTAAACATATTAAAGATTTCTACGTCTTATATTCATGAATTTTAATACATTTAGTTTACTAATTATATTAATTACAAAATATTTATATATGTTTATTCATATCGGCATTGAAAAATTATTTGCATGGATCTGTTAAAACTATAAATTTGAATATATTTAGTTAGTATGTTTTAAAATATTGACAAACAGTCTTCCTATGTTTGATTCAACTTCGAACAAATTTCAAATCGCACACAAAAATTTAATTTACTGGACTTATCGACCCAAAGCTGGTTTTCAAAAGGATAATTAAACCTGTAAAGTCAAAAAAAAACTCAATAGTTTATACAAGATAGGATAGTGAGGATAGAAATATATGAAATGGTATTCGCATGGATTTTTTGAAACCTATTAAAATAAGCCAAACGCAATTCCAACAGGATTAGAGATGCATATTTTTCAAAATATTATTAAAGGAATAAATTCAAAAAATCAAGGGATATTTTTTCGGTGCTCCACATAAAAATTGCTCAGTTGCCATCAAACGCCAACAAGCGTCTCCCGAGACCGATTTCTGGCCTTAAGCCGTCATCAGTCAAGCTCAAGTTAAACGTTTGAAAGCAACTGAAGTAACAGCTCACGCTATCTGGTGGTTTATAACAGTGTTACTGTGTGAAACTATTCGTGGCCCCCAGGCCCCATTTACTTACCACGTATATATGAAAAATTGCACATTAGGTTCGTAGAGAATATTTAAAATGTTCAAAAACAAAGTAAATGTTTCATATATGAGACCTATTGATGACACCTATAAGGTCACGAGAGTTACTTGATGGCGTTGTGGTAGAGACTGAGGAAAAGAACAGAACAAGCACGTGAAGTACCGGTGAAGAGTCTCCGATATTAATAAATATCTTTAATTTTTATTTCTCAATATCATATATTTAATATCCAATATTTCTCTCCGAGCATATATATTAAAACATTACCCAGAAAGTGTTTTGCTCTATTGCAAGACCCAGAGGAAATCGAAACAACAGATCATTATGAAAAATCATCAATAATGTGCTTGAAACATTAGCCCCAGCAGAAAAAAGTTTCAAACAATCAAAAATCTTCAATGAGACCATCGATTTGAATGCATGGAGTCTTTTTCGCAGAGTCGAGTACGTTGAGCTTTGCTAAACTAAAAGAAAACGTGTTCGAGCGGAAACGCGCCGATTCAATATGCAGTGCAAAAACACTGAAAAAAAAAACAAGGGAATAAACAACGAAAAACAGACAACAAACCTGAGCAATAAAATGACACATATGTTTGACTTAATGCGTAGCGTGTGCAGGGCGCGTACGGAAATGTTAGAGATTATCAAAAGATTGTATTTAAAGTTGCATGAAGATCAGAACCAGTCAAGGATAGCAATGCCAACGGAAAAGTATGTGCCAGATATCCGGCTGGAATAAGTGACAAATGCTATAGAAACGATGAAAAATAGTAAGGCTTCAGGAAAGGACAGTATAATGATTAAAATGTTAAAAACTGCCGGTCAAAATTTATAGATAATACTAGAAAATTTATACGCAAAGTCTCAAAAAAGTCCCAAGCTATAAAAAATGCTTAAGTGATATTCTTCATACGAAAGAAGCACCGAAAGGCTTAAAAACTACTTCCTAATAAATCTCCTATCGGTAATGTCGAAAGTTTTCACCAAGATAATAACTAAAAGAATATTAAGAGCATTGAACAACGCACAACCGAGAGAGCAAGCAGGATTCAGTACAATGGATCATATCCAGATTATCCAATAGGTTATAAAAAGGCACAATGAATGCAACATGTCACTATGCTTGGCTTTTATTAACAATAAAAAGGCATTTAACTCGTTATTAAAACAAGCCATAATGGATGTATTCCTTAACCAGGGATAGACTGAACCTATGTGAACTTACTGGAATTCAAGTATGATGAAGCTACAGCGACAGTTCATCACATGGATGATCTTGAAATAATAATCAGTCTAGAATGAGGTGTACGGCAGGGCAGGGTGATTCAATGTTAAAGGTATTTCGTAATTTGGATTGGGAGAAGAATGGAATAAAAATCAATGGTGCGTACATAAGCAATCTTAGATTTGCAGATGATATCGTTCTCCTGTCATAAAGGCCAGCTAAACTACAAAAACAAATGTAAAGCTACAAACGACGGGAGAATCATTTGGCTTGAAATTAAACCTGAAAAAGTGACAGGTCATGTTCCATAAATTTGAGGAAGATAAAAGAATTTCTGTTTTAGAAAGGGATTTGGATATTGATATTAAACAGAGGATTTCAATGGGGGCTGATACCACCTGAGAAGCTGAATAGCGTGTTAAATGTGGATGGCAGACAATTTTGGCAAACCCAACATAGTGTTGAGAACAAATCTCGCTTTGTTTGAAGAGAAAAGTCTTTGATCTGTGCATTCCGTCGGTTTTAACATACGGAAGTGAAACATGGATACTCACATCTCAATCAATTCAAAAATTTCAGCTAGCACTGAGGGGAATGGCGCAAAGAGGGACAGAAAGACCTGTACATGGATCATAGAACAAACGAAAGTATGTGACATCATTGAAAGAGTAAATGAATTGAAATTGAGGTGGGTAGGCCATATAGCGAGGCGGTATCACAACATATGGACCAAAGTAATCCTGGGATGGATTGATCATAAATATCCACGAAAACCGAAGATATGATGGACTCACGATATCATTAAGTCTATTTGATCCGAATGACAGAGGAGAGCTCAATACCGCGCGATTTAAAGAGATGCTGGAGAGGTCTTAATCCTGCACTGGATGGTTTCACACTCAGTTTTAGAATCCGCCGTAAAATGTTGACCTTGGCTAATATATGAAAAACTGATGGGTCCTTAAACTCGCCTTGAACTGAATTTTTAAACTGTTTTTGCTCCATATTATTTAAATACTTTTTTTTCCTGAAAATATTCATACACTCAACATTTAAAAAATCGATTTTTTTTTCTAAAATCATAAAAACACTAATTCGAAAAAGTTTTAACATAAGTAACAAGAAAAAAAAATAATTTTGGAGCAACAGAATGGTTATTACAAAAATAAATTAAAATATCTTATTTTAAAATTTTAGGTTTGAAAATATCAATTAAAAAACGCACACATTTCAGGTTTAACCAAATAATATTAACAATGTCCATGGTAAGTTTTGGCAGCGTTTTAAAAATACTCAATATCATATTAGTAAAAAATAATTTCAATAACAAACTAAGGAAGACAACCTAAACTAAATGTTAAAAATAATATAAAATGTGTGAGTAAAAATGAAGGCCATGAAAACTGTTATAGTAGAAATAGAAAGCGGACAAAAAGAGTTTAGAAAAGAAGTCTAAGCGCAGCAACAAGAAAATGTAGATTCAAAGGAAATAATTCGGGAAGCTAGAATAAGAGAACTAAAATATCAGAAGAGATCTGAATAAAATACAGAGGAACTGGGAATGGTTAGAAAGAGAAACATTAAGAAATAATATTGTGATGACAGATTTCACAGTAGGCACATTCGATACTAAAGAACTAAATAATAAAATGAACAATTTCATGAACCCGTTTTTAAAAATCCAAATAAAAGCTAACGCACCAACATGTTTAATAGGACTAGAAAATACCGATGATAAAGGAACAGTTAGGCACAATAAATTAAAATAAAAATCACCCTACTCGGGGTTAGAGGGCACGGTTCGCATATCATACTGCGAACTTTGGACGTTACTTATGACTTACGACGATACTGTTGACATTCTGGTGGCCACGGAATGAACAAACATGATACCCAAGTAGAACAAGGGTAAAATTTGTCTGTTTCAAATACGCACAAAGTTTTAAACTGGCACAATTACCATTAACCATGATATTAATGAAAGAGATTGGGAGAACAGCAAAAGATCTGAGAGCAAACAAAATATATATATATATATATATATATATATATATATATATATATATATATATATATATATATATAACACGGACGCATCCAGGATTTAGTTTGGCGGGGGCTTAGTTTGAAGTAAATAAAACAACAAAAATATACTTACATGAAATTTAATGTCTATATATTCATAGGAAAAATTACGACATATTTATAAAGTTTTTAACTTCAAATGAAATGGTTAAATTAATTTCGTTCCTCTGCGCTAAATCTACCTACGCTCTTCTACCATTAAAGAAGAAATCTTCGGCATTTTCTTTTAAATATATCCACTACTTCATCTGCATGAATTTCTGTTCCATAGTAAATGTTCATGAGAGCCAAACCATTAAGTCTGTTTTCACTTGTAGTGTTTCGTAAATAGTTTTTCAGTCTCCTTAGGCTCGAGAAAGACCTTTCTGGGGTAGCAGTGGATACAGGAATGGTAGCCAAGATTTGTAGTAATGTGTAAATATTAGGATAAAGGTTTTTATCGCACATATCTAGGCATTCCAAACTAGATTTCGGGGTAGGCGAGATACTTGTCATCACTGTTTTCCATACTTCAAGTTCTGCTTTAACCACTGATATGTTGCTTTCGGGAAGCAGTGACGAGTACATGGAAATTGCTTCTTCAATTTCAGAAATGGCAGTAAAATTTGAAGGTAGCACACCAGATAACGCTGATACTACTTTACGATGTTTGGTAAACCTTTCAACCAATTGTTGAATTGTATGATCAAGAAATGGAATGATCAAATTAATTTTGTAATACGTGCATACATCCAATGCAGGAATGTTCGGTCTATTTAATTGTCTTCCGACGACGCGTGGCATTCGCAGTATACCACCATTTTCTTTCAGTAAAACATTTACGTCTTCATAGAGATGAAGATATTCGACGTCAGTGTTGTTTCTCAGGTATTGTAAGACATTAATAACATCATCTACATGTTTGAATGCCGTGATAAGATCGATGTCAATTGTCTGTAATTGTTTTGATAGCGACAATGTATAGCTCATAACTTTTTGAAGAATCACTAAACACATCACAGTGATCTTTCCTTATTGTGATTAAATTGGAGTTCTTCGAGAGCATTCACAATCGCTGAATAAATTTCCCTGAATCTTATAATAGCTTCATGTTTGTGGACCCACCGTATTTCACACATTGAGAGCAAGCTTTTTTGGTTACCGACGGGTAGTAGCTCTTGAATTTTTTCTTTCAACAAAGCAGTGCGTTGAACAGAATGTCGAAAGTAGGAACCAACAGACAGCACAATCCCAATGCAATTTCGGACATTTGCTAATGAACATGAATCAGCAATAGCAAGGTTGAGAGAGTGTGCACTACAGTGTACATAAAGAGCAAGAGGACATTGTTGGCGAACATAAGCTTGGGCACCGTGCAAATACCCACTCATAGCTGCAGCCCCATCGTAACCTTGACCAACCACATGAGAACATTCAAGTCCATGCTTTTTCAGAGCTGTAATAATAAGATTTGCGAGACCGGATCCTGAAGGAACATCTCTTTAAGTATATATTGTTTATTATCTGTAAAACCAACATATCGAAGACATAACGAGACTTGTTCTACACGTCCGATGTCGGTGGTTTTGTCAGCCAGAATCGCAAATAGTTTGGTTTTCTTTACTTCTTCAATTATTTTATGTTGAATTAATTCACCACAAAAGTCAATTATTTCGTTTTGAATCTGAGGGCTTGTGTACAGGGCATTCTTCTGTGAAGTATTCAAATGCTCAGCCAGATCTTTATCTCCAGACTCAGCCGCAAACCGCAACAGGGCTCTAAAATTACCATCATTCTGTAGTGGTTGTTCAGGTTCTGGTGTAATTTGTATGCACCCCGAATCGATTTTACCTCTCAAGGAGATGCCTTGTTTGTCGCAAAAAAATATTGCTTTTACGAGAGGGATTAGTTTCTTTCGATTCTCCTCTTGTTGTCTCTTTCAGAAGACAGCTGTTCAGTGACCGAAAAAGCCTGCGAAGACATTACTTTTAGAAAGTTATCTGCCAGTTCTGAATTTCGCTTGTGGTATCCCGATTTCGCATGAGCTTCAAATATTTCTAGGGCATTTTTCCACTTACAAAAAGATTCGGTTACCAACTGGCCGATCCTTTGATGACCGCCTTTACCTTCATCAAGCGAACGTCCCATTACCACGCAAACTCTGCAGTATGCTCCATTTTTATATTCCGAATATGACAACCAGGGAAATCTCTCCAACTATTTCAATTGAAAGCGCAAGTTTCGTTTTGTGAAAATAAGAAACTTATAATCTCTGGGTGGGTTCCATGGCGTTTTTAAAATTTGGACTTTAAAATATTCATCCAAGATTTTTTCTTGATTCGCGTAAAAACCAATATCCAACTTAGCTACAGTTGTAAAAGATGAGGTAACAGGCAAGCTGACCTGTTGCAGACTAGATGTAGATTCGGCAGTTGAAGGTATCGAACAGGGCACTAGCGACATGGCATCGATTTCGACATTCGGTGTTGTGATTGAGGTCGAGGTGGAGGGCCCGCTTGTCATCACAGTCTTCTTATCAGCATGCAAGGTAGCTGAAGCTTTGATAGCTAAATGCAAATTTGTTTCTTTATTAGAAACCCCTTGACTACACCACTTTTTCCAGTAGTCCATACCTTTAAGTTTATCACCCTTCCTTTTTTTCCCTCCATTTTTCGACAGTAATAATGATTCACGTATCTATCCTTAACAAGGTCACCGAATAACACTGCACTAAAATTACTCACTTACACGGTACACTTAATTCTCTTCACTATTTGTTCACCACTTTTCATTTATATTCGCTTCGAGTTCGCATGGAACAATACTGCCGTAAGCGCGGTCACGCGCCGCTTATATAGCAGCCCAGTAGTAGCCGTCCAGAAACTACCACAAACTTCCACAAAGCTCCGCTCATTCCGACCGAGGGGCGTGACGAATAATCGAGAAACAACGCAAAGTTTCCATACCATACAAAATAGTTCGACTACTCGACAAGATATGGCGTTACTGTGCGCAACGTCCACTAGTTCGGATATATATATTCAATTCAAATGTAATAATTTAACTCTCTTCACTCCTAGTATTTTTTCGGTATAATATTAGATAATATTTGGCTTATTTCGGGGGGCGGTTGAATCCCCAAAACCCCCCCTTGGCTACGCCCGTGATATATATATCATATATGAATTGTTAGATTTCCTTGGACAGCTGAGTGTCACATACACCCAAACGCTGGGTTCCACAATCTCATATGGAACGCACAGCAACCTGCGTCTCCGCCTAAATGAACATTTTGTTAGGTGTTTGACTGGGGACGAGCCCCACTCATATCTTCAATCGGAGGGCATGTATTTCGCCTCTTGATGTTTAGGCTCGTCAGGGTACTCGCTCGTCATGCTCTCGCGTCAAGAATAGGGAGACTCTATTCACAGTCAACAACTCATACTTTTGCCGATTTCCCGTCGGATGCCGTATATATAAAATGTTAGATTTTCTTGGACAGCGTCCAATGAGACAACTGTAGATAAGTGTCACATACACCCAACCGCTGGGTTCCATAATCTCATGTGGAACACACAGCAACCTGCGTCTCCGCCTAAGAAGGGATCAATTGCAGGGGGAAAAATTGAAGGGATGGGTAGGGCTTATCCCCAGTCAAACACCTAACAAAATGTTTATTTAGGCGGAGACGCAGGTTGTTGTATGTTCTTAGAAGCCTATTTAGCAACTGGCCCTGCCACTTAACATGGGTTCCGAATCGATCTAGCAATCCTTTAACAATAAGTATCTCGAGAAACCTACCGATTGGTGAGTGACCAACGTAAAAAACCTCTCAAAAGGCATCCGGCATTACGCAGCATCGAACTGGTGTAACTGAGGGGTGATTCCGTGTCAGATTTTGCACTCTTGCCATCCTAGAAGCATTAACAAGAATTTTAGAAAAAATCTGTTACGACAATTGAATCCGCTCCACGTTAACTTCAATATCGTCGGGCTGACGCCTTATACATTATATATATATATATATATATATATATATATATATATATATATATATATATATATATATATATATATATATATATATATATATATATATATATATATATATATATATATATATATTCACGCATGGACCCTGGTTGGTGGACCACGCGAAGTAGAGTTAGAGACGTTTGTTGATGATTAGCCTTTTTCTGCGCCCAAACTGATTTCATTCTTTCACCATGACCTTTCTTCCTTTCGTCAGACCAAGTTGTTCCGATCCTCCTACATTTTTCTTTCTGGCCAACCCCCCAAACTTCAACCTTGTATCTGAAAAAGTTTCTATCCTGAATTTCACTTTGTGTAATATTTGTTGATCTTAGGTCCTCTTTAATTGCAGCAATCCATTTAATTGTTTTTGTTTTAGCTCTACTCCTATTTTCATAAAATTGAACAATTTGTCTAGTTAGCCTATTCGGATTCATACGTTTTATGTGACCGTGAAACTTAAATGTTCTTTTTCTCATATCGCTATGTACATCTGTGTATTGTTTGATTTCTTGTTTCAATCTTCCCGATATCTTTTTTTCTATTCAAAATGAGCGTTTCTACGCCATATAGACATCCTGGCTTAATAACTGCGTTGTAACATGTCAGTTTTGTGTTTTTAGATGGTGATTTTATGACATCTACACTTATTGGCCGCTCGTACCCCTTTTCCATGATTATTTCACCCAAATACTTAAATTGAGAGATTTGTCTCGATGTTACCATATTTTGTTTTTAGAAATGGTGTTCTTAGTATGTTGCAGGTCATATTTGGATATTTGGAGTCCTACCTTTCTGCTTTTTCTTTTAAGATTTTAATTTGTTTTTGTGTTGTTAATATATCTTGAGCTAAAATTGCCATATCATCAGCAAACGCTAGACAATCTATATTGATGTTGGTTCTCCCCAGTTTAATGGGCTGGTCAATATTCAGTGCCGATTTTTTTACACACCACTCCTATATTACTTTTTCTAGAAGACAGTTAAGAGTGGCAAGACCATCTCCTTGTCTCAATCCAGTTTTAGTTGCCAGCGTTTTCAGAGTTAGTCCTTGTTCTTTCAATATTTGGAAAAAAGATTCGCGGTCAATAGAATCATATGCTTTTTTAAAATACACAAATGTACGCGCGAATAACGAGATTTTTATTGTATAGTTTTTGATATCTTAGGATCAACTTTTGATTCGGGATCTCTTCGGGACAGGATCTGCTCGGTCGAAAAACCTGCTTGATATTCACCAGTTTTAGGTTCTAACTGTCCTTGTACTCTGTCTAGTCGACATTGAGATAGAATTTTGTAACAAACTGAGAGAAGAGATATCCCTATGTAGTTGTTAACATCCGTTCTATCTCCCTTGTTATGTAGTAGACGGATTAGAGCATCTTTCCAATTTTCCAGAATCAGTTCGGTTCGCCAAACTTCTTGTAGAATGTTGGTTATTTCATCGTTGCACCTGGACCAGTGGACTTCAAAAGTTGAGCAGCCATTCCATCTTCACCAGAAGCTTTGTTATTTTTAAGTGGTATGATTTGTCTAATTATTTCATCTTTATTCGGTGGTAATGAATATGGGTTTGTTTGTTTAGGGTTTAGTGTTGGTAATATGTTTAAGGCTTCAGGGCAGTTTAGTAGTTGTTCAAAATATTTGGCTAGTTCTTTGCAATTGTCTTGGTTATTTAGAGCTAATTGTCCTTTTTCGGAAGCAAAGGATTTGGGGTTGATAGCCTGTTAATTTAAATTTATATGTTTTGTGAAAATTTTGTGTGTAATTATTTTGTAAATCTTTTTCGATTTCATTAGATTGATTGTTTTCATATTTTATTTTAGTTTGTCTACTTAGCTTCGATGTTTCCTTTCTTACTTCCAAATAGATGCTATGGTTTATTTCTGTTTTTTAACTGTTCCACTCTATGAATGCTTTAATTTGAGTTAATACTGCTTCCCACCACGGATGTTTTCTACGTTTTTGTTAAGGGACCAACTTTAAGGGTGTTTCAATAATTTTTTTGTTTCAGTTCTTGCCAGTTCTGTGGTGGTTATTTATCAAATTTTTCTGTTAGTGTTGGTTTTATTTTCGTGGTGTCTAATTTTGAGATTAGTAGTCTCTTTTGAATAAGATTTGGGGGTTTTAAGCTAAGTTTCGTTTCCTAACATGAAAATTCAAAATCTCTTTATAATTTGGGTAATAAATGGCAACATGGTTTTATTACTTTCTTCTTAAGATGGGTTGACATTATTTTTAGATTAAACTGCGAACATAGTTGAACCAATTTTCTGCCATTATTGTCCATCCCATTTATGAGCGGGAAAGCTGCCGACTGTTTTTATGTACATTCTTTATTTCCCTAGTTTAGTGTTGAAATCACTCAATAGGATTTTTACATGGTTAGAGGGCATTTTAGAAATAGTCTTTTCCAGAATTTCCAAGGACCATTTACTTTTTCAGGATTAGATTTATTTTTTTGGTTAACTGGGAGGTGCATTGATTAATATATAATTTTTGTTAACTCATTTGAGGGATAGTGTCATAAGTCGGTTATTTACAGGCTGGACATTAGTTACAGAACCAAGAATGGTTTTGAGATAGCGAAAGCCACACCAAGATGTGGTGCATTTTTGAATATCCTTTTGAACGTTTTACTTTTAAAAAGTCTGTAGTTGCCTAAGTCCAAGGTGTTATCATCTGTCAACCTGGATTCTGGCACAGCCAAAATTTAGATTTTTTGCTGATTTAATGTTTGCCCCAATTCGTGTAGATTTCCTGGGCGCAGGAGTGACTTGATATTTACCGTTCCAAAGAAAGTTTTTGTTCTTGCTTTGAGACGCTGGCCAGAGGTCTTCGAATCCCTCTGAAAGATTTTGCACCCAAGCCCGGACGCCCCATTATCCGCAACTCCGGCTGCACCAGCAACACTGGTAGAGGATTGTTTATCTCCTGAGGTAATTTTGTAATTACTAGAACGCTTCATATTGTACTTGGAATTAAAAGTTTGAACCATCATGGTTCAGAGGTTAAGACCGGAGGAGTTAGTTCCAGAATTTAAATCAACCAGTTGGACTCTTCAGTCGAAGCGGACAACATTTTAAAATGCCAATCTCCGTATATCTATGTATATATATATATATATATATATATATATATATATATATATATATATATATATATATATATATATATACATATATATATATATATATATATATATATATATATATATATATATATATATATATATATATATATATATATTTATATATATATATTTATATATTATATATTATATATATATTTATATATTTTTTTTAATGAATACATCCGGTTGTCGAGTTGGTCCCTGTCGGGAGCTTGCAGACGTTTCACCAAATTCTCATTTGGCATCTTTGGTGCATACTGTCGCGACGTTCGTGCCTTTCTGAGAGATATCGGTTTGCCGTGTGATATTTATGTCTTCTGGCCTCGGTCTAAACTGTCAACACCCAAAAATTCAGTTTACACTCGAAATTGAAGAACAAAACAAGCTACTGAACGTTCTGTTCCAGTCATAAAAACAACAGAAAGGTGTCTACGATAAATGGTAGTCAATAATATATATATATATATATATATATATATATATATATATATATATATATATATATATATATATATATATATAAATATATATGTATATATATATATATAAATATATATATTTATATATATATTTATATATATATATATACCCCTTTGTGGATCAGACCTTGACGTGGTAAAGGGGTTTGAGTAGGGCAATGAAGCTTTGAGTTATGCCGTCTGGAGTCTATGCTCCTGGGAGGGTCACCCCTGGCGGACAGGTCAAAGCGGAGGCCTCAGACTAACATGATCCAAAATTTGCCAACCCGCATTGGACCAGCGTGGCAGATTACGGTCCATACCTTCAAAATGGTATTTCAGTATGTTGAACTATGACAGTACAACCTCAAACACGGCCCTCATTCCCCGGAGGCCAAGGGGCAACTACCTACGGCAGCGGGAAGACCTGCCCCAAGGCAGAGGGTGCTAAGAATCACCGGGTTAGATCAGGCTGCCATTGGACTTTTGACATTGCAACGTTAAATATACGGACTATGAAAACAGAGGCCCGATTGCAAGAACTGTTAATCGAACTTGACAACATACATTGGGATATTATTGGGCTCTGTGAAACACGAAGGAAGGGTGAAGAGTTAATCAAACTGGAACCAACTGGACACGTACTCTACACTCGAGGTACGGAAAATGGCCGATGTGGCGGAATAGGATTCCTCATCAATCGAAAGCTGAAGGACAGTGTGGTAAAATTTGAAAGTACATCCGACCGATTAGCCCAATGCGTCATTCAGCTGAATAAAAAGTTTAGGCTTCAAATCGTCCAAGCTTATGCACCAACTATAAGCCATAAAGATGAGGAAATTGAGGAATTTTATGATGATGTGGCCCAGCTTTTATACAAGGAGAAATGTAGGTACAAAATCCTGATGGGTGATTTTAATGCCAGAATTGGAACAACAAGAACAGACGAAAATGCAACTGGCCCATATGGAACTGGTGAGCGAGACAATAGAGGTGACAGATTAGTTGATTTTGCTGAAGGACAAGAACTATATATTATGAATTCATTCTATAAGAAAAATATCAGCAGAAAATGGACATGGAAAAGTCCATCTGGGCTCACAAGCGAAATTGACTACATCATGACCAACGATAAAACAATATTTACCAATTGTACTGTCCTTAACAATTTTAATGTTGGAAGTGACCACCGAATTGTACGAGCAAGGGTTCGGATTGACTGTCGAAAAGAGCGCGAAAAAATGGTAAGATCAAAGAAGGGCAAGGTAGATTCTGGAAAACTGCTGGAGAGAGGAAGCGATTTTGAGATTGCTTTGTCAAACCGGTTTGCTGCGTTACAAGATCCAGAGGAGGTGGAAATATCAGTTCAATATGAAGAAATCGCCAACAATGTACTTCAAACGGCTGCTTCAATAGCACCAGAGGAAAAATGTCTCAAACAAACAAAAATCTCCAGTGAGACCATTGATTTAATGAAGAAACGGCGAGCAATGAGAAATGCAGGTAGTCCTTTTGGCAGGGTCGAGTACACTGAGCTCTGCAAAACTATAAGAAAACGTATCAGAGAGGACACGCGCCGATTCAATATGCAGCTAGTGCAAAAAACCCTGGAAGAAAACAAAGGAATTAACAAAGCTAAACAGAAGCTGAGAAACAAAAGAACGCAAATATATGCTTTAAAGCGTGAGGATGGCACAGTGTGCAGGACGCGTACCCAAATGTTAGAGATTGTCAGAAGGTTTTATTCCCAGTTATATGAAGACCAGAGCCAGTCAGCGACAGCAATACCCACGGAAGAACAATATATAATACCAGATATCCTAGTGGAAGAAGTAACAAATGCTATAGAATTGATGAAGAACGGCAAGGCTCCAGGAAAGGATAGTGTAACTGTCGAAATGCTAAAAGCTGGTGGTCGGACGTTACATAAAACACTGGCAAAATTATACTCAAAATGCCTCAAAGAACAAAAAGTACCTGACTTATGGAAAAATGCAGAAGTGATCCTTTTACATAAAAAAGGAGCACAGGAAGATTTAAAGAACTACCGTCCAATAAACCTCCTATCAGTGATGTACAAAGTTTTCACTAAGATAATTTCTAAAAGAATATTAAAAAAACTGAATGACGCACAACCAAGAGAACAAGCAGGATTCAGAAGTGGATTCAGTACAATGGATCACATCCAGGTTGTACAGCAGGTCATAGAAAGGCACAACGAATACACCATGCCACTGTGCTTGGCTTTTATCGACTACGAAAAAGCATTTGATTCCATCTCAAAGCATGCGATAATGAATGCACTGCTTAGCCAAGGTGTAGAGAGAGCCTATGTAAACCTATTAGAATCGATATATGATGGAGCTACAGCCACAATTCACCTTGATGATCTTGAAGTGGGAATTAATATAGAACGAGGTGTACGGCAGGGTGACGCAATATCGCCTATTCTTTTCTCGGCTGGCCTTGAAGAAGTGTTCCGTAAACTGGATTGGGAGCAGGATGGGGTAAGGATCAATGGTGCAAACTTAAACCATCTTAGATTTGCAGATGATATTATTCTCATTTCACAAGACCCAGAGGAGCTGCAAAGACGCATACAAGAACTGCAAAGGGCTGGCGAACCATTTGGCTTGAAAATAAACCTGAAAAAGAGTCAGGTTATGTTCAATAACTTCGCTCAGGACAGAATAATTTCAGTTTTAGGAAGGGATTTAGAGATTGTGGACAGCTTTGTATATCTTGGGCAGAGGATTTCCATGGAGGGGAATACCGCCCGGGAGGTGGAACGGCGTGTTAAATGTGGCTGGCAGGCATTTGGTAGGCTCAACATAGTGTTTAAGAGCAGACTCCCACTTTGCCTGAAAAGAAAAGTATTCGATCAGTGCGTTCTACCCGTTATGACATACGGAAGTGAAACCTGGACACTCACATCGCAATCAATTCATAAACTTCGGGTGGCACAGAGGGGAATGGAAAGATGTATGCTTGGCATTACAAGACGAGACAGAAAGTCCTGCGCATGGATCAGGGAACAAACAAAAGTCTGTGACATCATTGGAAGAGTAAAACAGTTGAAATGGAGATGGGCAGGCCATATAGCGAGGCGATGGGACGACAGATGGACCAAGGCAATCCTGGAGTGGATACCGCTTGATCGCAAACGTCCGCGAAGAAGACCGAAAGCACGATGGACTGATGAGATCGTTAAGTATATTGGACCCGAGTGGCAGAGGAAAGCCCAGGACCATGAAGGTTGGAAGCATGCTGAAGAGGCCTTCATCCTGCAGTGGATCGATACGGGTTGATGATGATATATATATATATATATATATATATATATATATATATATATATATATATATATATATATATTATATATATATATATATATATATATATATATATATATATATATATATATATATATATATATATATATATATATAAATATATATATGCCCGTGTCCATCCATCGGCTTTATCATTTCAACAGTATTTTTAAATGGTTCGCCAGCCCTTTGCAGCCCTTTTAGGCGTCTTTCTGGGTCCTGTGAAAGGAGAACGATATAATCTGCGAATCTAAGTTGGCTTAAATAAGTCCCACTGATTTTTATACCATCTTGTTTCCAATCCAAATTACGGAATACTTCTTCAAGGCAGTTTGGGGAAAAAATAGGGGATATTGCATCACCCTGCGGTACACCTCGCCCTATATTAATTCCAACTTTAAGATCATCAAGGTGAATTATCGCTGTAGCTTCATCATATATCGATCCTAATGGATATGCTTTGTCTACTCCTTAGCTAAGCAATGAATCCATTTTGGCTTTCTTTGAGATTAAGTCAAATGCTTTTTTGTAGTCGATAAAAGCCTCTGCTCTCTTGATTGTGCGTCGTACAGTTTTCTAAATATTCTATTAGATTAATATTATTTTAATATTATCTTGGTAAAAACTTTGTACATTACTGATAAGAGGCTTATTGGGCTGTAGTTCTGTAAATCTTCCTGTGCTCTTTTTTTTTAAATCACTGATGCTTTTTTCCACAAGTTGAGTGTTTTTTTTAAAGCATTTTGAGTATAATTTTTTCAGTGCTTTATGTAAAATCCGATCACAAGCTTTTAGCATTGCAACTGCTAGTTAGAGAGAGAGCGAGAGAGAGTAATATTCGGTTCTTTATAATGATCTTTCATTTCAGTATTTCTTCTTTTGCTTTGATGCTATTCTGTATTTTTCAGTCCATAAATCACTCTTTGTATCTTCCTTTCCCATCTTTGTTATCTCTTATGTTAATGTCCCTTCTTTAACACCCATATCTCAATAGCATATATGACTGTAGGTTTAATAACCGTCTTATAAATCTCGCTTTGGATTCTGCGATACATATTTTGATTTCATTAATAACTTATTTATCTAAAACTGCTCCCGGATATAACAATATTTCAGAAGGGATTTGGAGATTGTGGACCACTTTATATATCATGGCCAGACGATTTCAATGTAGAGAGATACCGTCTACAACTACCGTTAAATGTGGCTAGCAGGCATTTGGTTGACCTTAAAAGGATATTCCTCGATCAGTCCGTTATGACGTATGGAAGTGAAACTTGGACACTCACATGGCAATCAATTCAAAAATTTCGGTTGGCATAGAGGGTAATGAAGAGACATATATGTTTCGCACCACAAGACGAGACCGAAAGCCATGCTCATGGATCAGGGAACAAACGAAAGTAGGTGACATCATTGTAAGAGTATAGGGATTGAAATAAAAATGGACAATATAGCGAGACGATGGGACGACAGATAGACCAAGCTAATTCTGGAGTGGATTCCGCTTGATGGCAAACGTCCGCGAAGAAGACCGAAAACACGATGGACTGATGACATCGTTAAGTACTAGACGTGAGTATAGTGGACCTGAGAAAGCCAAGGACCGTGAAAGTTGGAAGCATGTTGAAGAGGCTTCCTGCTTCTGCAGTGGATCAACACGGGTTTTTAAAACCACTTCAAACTGTAGAATTATTAATAGATTCACTTAAATCACCATTTGACATTATTTCTCAGATTTATTTTACTTCAGTAAATATGTAACTGTAAATATATGTAAATATGTAACTTCATAAATATTTTACTTCAGTAACTGTTACATTTGCCATATAATAACGTAAAATATTTCAATTTCATCAATGAATTAAATGGTTTATGGCAATTTAAGTTACCAAATTCTCAAAATTGAATTAGATTTAATTGAATAAAATGTCAGGATATATATAAAAATATTTAATTGTTGTTTCCTTTCATACTGTTCTGTTTAACATTATCAAATTTGAGAATTATAAAATTATTTATCTCCTAACTCCGAATAATTTTTTAATTTTCCAAATTACTTAATTTTATTTCAAATCTAATAACAAATAAACTAAATACTAATCGTTATTGCTTCAACTGAAATTAAGTAGTTAACTTGAAAGATGTTTAAAAAACTTTATAGGTAATTAGAAAGAGTTTAATTATCCAAGAAAATTAAAGACACTTTAATTCCAAGCTCCTTGGAAAAAGATTTAATTTAATTAAATTTTGAGCAAGGTGACCTCAATTTATTATGTTACGCCCATTAAGGCCACTCACAGTATAGAAAAACAATACTATAAAACTTTTTAAACCTTCGCAGTCGACGTTTGGTGATCTAGAGTTAAGGAAGATATCGGAAGGGACAGTGGCGGTTATTCTCAATTTTTATTGTGTTATTTAAAAGTGTTATTAAAAAATGAGAAATGATATTGAAATAAGTAATATCTGAATGATTGTGGCGTGTTCATATATTTTTTTCTTTTTTTTTTAGATTTTTCGACACGATCTAAAACTCAAAAAATATCTGTTCTTATTTAAATAAAGAATCACTGGGTAAAAACAAAAAGCCAAACGGAGACAAATTTCTCAGTGATTTTCTGTAATAAATTTGCCTAACGAACAAAATTTTAAAAATATAAAAATGTTCTAAAAAAATGCAAACTTATAAAGTTAACGTTTCGAAGGGTCCTTTCCCCTCGTTTTCAAAACTAATCTAAAAAATAAATTATATTAATTTGTAATATATAAAGTAAAGAGTAAATAATTTTTTTTTGTGTATATCAACGATACTTAACATTAACAACCACAGATTTTTATGACAATGACATACTACAAAAAAATATATATAGGTAAGTTTTACTGTGTGATTGTTTATTGTACTGATTCTGTATTCAAATACTATGTGTTTAATTGTATTCTTCCGAATCTACCGAAGGCATAGCAATACAGTTATATTTATTGTATTGTTATGTATTTTTATTATGTATTTTTATTATATTTTATTATGATATTGTTAAGATAATTTTTTATCGTTATGTATTGTATTTACTGTATTGCTATGCCTTCGGTAGATTTAAATTCAATATGATTCCCGATTCTAAAGAATCCAATTAAACACATTTAAGTATTTGAATACACAATCAGTACAGTAAACAGTCACACATTAAAACTTACCTATATATATTTTTTTTCGTATATGTCACTGTCATAAAAATCTATTGTTGTCAATGTAAGTATCGTTGACATACACAAAAAAAAATATTCACTTCCACTCTTTACTTTATATATTACAAATTAATATAATTTATTTTTTATATTAGTTTTGGAAACGGGGGGAGATGACCCTCCGAAACGTTAACGCTAAAAGTATGTATTTTTTAGAACATTTTTTATATTTTTGACATTTTGTTCGTTAGGCAAATTTATTACAGAAAAGAATCAATGAGCAATTTGTCTCCGTTTGGTTTTTTGTTTTCACCCAGTGATTATTTAAATAAAAACAAATATTTTTTATATTTTTTGTTTTAGATCGTGGCGAAAAACCTAAAAAAATATATAATATTGAAATGTATGAGTTATTTACATCGCATTCAGCCAAATCTATGTTTCGTTTTGTTACTAATAAGTTTATGTTTAAGTTTTGTTAATAAAGTGTTAGTATGGATATTATTCGACTTTATCTAAATTTAACTAAGGTACAACAATATGAGAAAAAAAAACATTAAAATTTGATACATGTATTCTACGTGATTTGTAAAACAATTTGTCATGTCTTTGTCTCTGACAGACCTAGAAAATAAATGAGAAAGTAAACATCACGGATTTATGCCGAATATTGCACAAAAGGTGAGTGAACTAGATAATAAATCTTAAATTGATTTGTGAGATATTGGGTTCATATTTATAATAAAAGGAAGTTATCCAAATGTATTATGTCCCTACTAAAGTACTCTACTATCTTAGTAAGTAGTAACTGAGGTATATGCAGTGTTTAATATAGTTGTTTTACCAAAAATGTGAGAAATAGCAATCAGGTTTATCACGAAACACCAAACCACTTTTTATTTTTTCGGCGCGTGTTTCGCTAACCATGTTAGTATCATCAGGAGATGATTCAATCTAATTCTAAAACTAAACTATGTTCTATGTATATGAAAAATGATATAAAGCGTGAAAAAATTATGAACCGTGAATAAATTCTTCTATGAAAACCTTTGCTGTGAAATACTAAAATAGAAGAGATTTACAACTAAACACCAAATCACTTATTTCTACTTCTCGACGCGCATTTAACTAATCAGTTTAGCATCATCAGGAGATGATTTGATCAAGGAATACACAAATTTTGAAAAAAGTGTTCAATAAGATAATCAAAAAGTAGCATAAAGTAGACCAAAATAAAAATAAATGATTTATTAAATTAGTTGTCAAAACTGTGATCGAAGGTATGTTGTGTAAACTAAAAGATCCATATAAAGCAGTCATTTTGAAAGAAATGGTTTGGTTAAATTTATTCAAATTGCAAAATAATTAGAAAGCCATGAACCTCAATAAATGACCTATTCCATTAATTCAACTTTTTGAATTATTAATATAACGCTTGATTGACTTCAGGATTTAATAATTTTCACACCCTTCATTAAGTATGATTGTCATATAAATACGACATAGGTTAGTTTTATAATTTTATTGAATCATTTTCTGATGATGCTAACATGCTTAGTGAAACGCGTGTCGAGAGGATAATGAAATTAATTTTGTGTTTAGAGGAATATTTATTCGAGTTTAGTCTTTCACATCAAAGGTTTCAAGAAAAGAATTGAATAGTCTCAAAAATATTCGTGGCATAAAATCCATAAGAAGCAATGAACGAATTTGTGCCCATATATCCAAATGTTTCTAACATAATGAATGGAAATTGTTTTTTTGAAAATTGTAAATTTATTTACATAAATTTGCTTAAACCTCCACGCGTTTCAGACTCTTTCGAGACATGAAGTTTAGATAGATGAGATACTATATCTCAAGAAGTAATCCATCTATCTGTACATATAATTTATTTAACATAATTTTCACATTAACTAAGTATAAACTATTTTCTTTTTATGGAAAGATTATTGCACATCTTTTTATCAAATAAGTAGAACTTTTAAAGATTGTGCAACTAGCTGGTCCAAAAATATCAAGTGTATTTGTGGTTTAAAGATTTGACCAAACAAGTTTGTCAACTACATTCAACGATAGCCTGAAAAGTTTCCAGCTTCAAGATGATGACGTTACCCATCAAAAATGTTCTAGTAATATAATTGCGCATACATTGAAAAATTCAGGTTTATTTGCTCAGTTGCTCAGTTGCTCAGTTTCAGATGATGTAAGTGTTTCTGTAAAGATGGAAAAAATATTTCTCAAATAATTGAGAATTATTTTTGTACATATTTCATCTATCGTAACTTCAAAAAAGTAATCAATCAGAAACAAATTAAGAAAAACCAACTCCTCAAATTCACTCAGAAATAGCTAAGTGTCCTCTCAAATTAATTAAGGAAAGGACACCTTTTAGAAAACTTACCATACAATAGCTCAGCTATTTCAGTATATTTACATTGTATAACTGCATCCCATTAAATAATATGTGACTCAAATTCACATTTTCTAACTTAGGCTACAAAAAAATTATTTATTGTTATTATTTCGCGTTATCGTAGTTCTTTGACGATAACCTCTTTACCTAATTTATTTGCGAAAAATATTGAACTCCTTTGAACTATTTGTCACACCAAACAGTAACATATTGAGGATGAAATAGTACATCAAAATTCTTTGTTTGGTGTTCTTTGTTCAATTTGAGCAATTGCCTTTGCTCAGATATCGATTTAAATAAAATTTTCCTTAATCTCTAAGGCATCGTTTCTCAACCTGGTGGTCGCGTCCAAGAATATGGGGGGTCGCAACGTGTTCAAAGAATTTGAGCAGTATACAAAACATTCTTTTCTTAAAGTATTTTTTATTTAAAAACATGCCTTAGACAATTAAATATTTCTAGGTTACAACAACATATAAAGTTAAATTAACAAATAGCCAAAGTTGTTTGAAATAATATAATTTAATGCGACGGTTAATTTTGTTTTTCACTTAAAGTTTTTCTATATGTGGATCATCATTGCAAATCCACATAATAGCCACCATGGACGAGAACCTTTTCTCGCATAAATAAGAAGTAGCGAAGGGGAATAATTTTGCTAAAGCGTTTTCAAAGCTTCCGTTAGTGGGCTTTCGTATTCACAACGTCGTGCAAGTCAAAAATTATCTCTCTTGAGTTAAAAATTCTAGTTGTAGAGTTTTGTCGGCCAATATTTCAATAAGTTGGTTGTGAATCTCAATTGGTAATTCAGCAGCTGCAACAACATTTTCATCAAACGGATTGAGAACCCATCTTTCCGACAAATCACCTTTGTTTTCTGGAAAATATTTCTGTAATTTATTAAATATTCCTGTAATTTTTTCAATTCGCATAAATACGTTTTCCGGTTCTTCAACACGCGATCAATAACAGAATTTTCAAAATCCATGTTTTTGGTAATATAATCCGAAGTTAAAGTGAATGCATTAAAATTACATTTTTCAAGGCGTATAATCCAAATACCAAGCTTCATAATGAAGTCATCGGCTCTGTCTCTCATTAGTAAAATGTTTTTGTTACGGCATTGTAAACCCTTATTCAAGTCATTCAAATGGGAATATATATCACTCAAGTAAACTAACAGTAATAAAATTTCTTCAGCTTTTTTCTGAACAAACTTTTTCTCGCGACAACCACCTGACTTCAATATGGAAAAGCGGTGAGTCGTATGTGCCATCCATTTCTTGGTACAATGTGGAAAGCAATGTAGTCTGCAAAAGTCAACTTTTAATAAAATTAACGATTGAAGAAGCCGTAAACTTCTGACAAAACATATTGTAAATTAGGCTTAGGCTTCTTTTTTTTTGTAATAAGCGCATTTCTGTAAAGAAACCATTGCGAATATTTCATATCTGGTAGTATGTCTTTTTGATTTTACTATCACACCAGTGTTCTTCCCCGTTATCGCATTCGCGCCATTAGTATATACCGTGGTGGTAGTAGTACATTAGTTATATTAGCACATAAGTGGATTTATTAAACTCCAAGTTGTCGTTCTGTGTTGCATCAATAAAAACTTTAAAGAGTCCTTCGCCAGTTGCACGATCATGGATTGATTTGTAAAATAGCAATTTTTCTTTTATTGACCCCTCGTCTTCGTATCGGACAACACACAAAAATTGCGAAGAAAAAAGTTCAACATGTCTGTTGACTCATCGAACTAAATAGCAAAAAAATAATCACTTAATTTAACCTTTTCAATTATTGGATTGTGAACGTGTATGTGATATTGTGTCATTTGGAAAGTGGTATAGTTTTCATTTTCTTTTACTTCTTCCGGACGTATTCACCATATCAATGGCAGCGGGTAAAATAAGCTTTTCTGCAATCGTGTGGGGCTTAGACTCAACAACCACTCTTAATACTTGAAGTGCTGCGGTTTCATTATGGCCTGATTTGTTAATAGCAATTACTCGATTTTTTAGACGATCGATTTGCGCTCGAAAAATTGTAATGGTTTGTTTTGTAAAGACGCCGAAGAGTTTTGTTTCGAGACGCCGGACTAAGTTTCAAGGCTTTATGCTTTCCGAGGACAGAACTTGATAACTAACAACACATTGCAACTTGTCATTACAAGGCCATGAATCCATATTTTAAATATGCTTCAGTAAACAGTGCATTTCGTTTTGTCATAAATTTGTCCAATTTATTTAGTATTATTAATTTATTTAATTTCCACTCTATTATTAATTTATTTAACACTGAGTGAGAAATGATATTGTAGTATTTAACATTGAGTGAGAGAAAAAATCGTAGTATTTCTTTTCCTAAATTCAAGTTATTATACAAGTGCGTGCAAGTGTATGGCGCTGTTTGGAACTGGTAAAAATAACAAAAACAAGGGTTTACATAAGTCTTGTAATTCGGTATTTGTGGCTATGTGCTATATTTCGTTAAATAGTTGAACAGCGCATTCACACATACATCCGTCATTGACGATTCGTCATTTTGTATAAAGATAAATAGATGATTCGTTTTGTTCACGATTCGTAAACGTGTGAACACGTTCGTAGAAGTTTATAAGCCATTTAAAAATAACAACGATTCTCCACAAATCACGATACTGAAAAAAGGACGAATCATCGCCGTGTTAATCGGCCGATGTAAAACTTTGTTATACGTCAAATTAACATATTGTAGTGAGGAGGTCGCTCTGAGTGATAAAAAGTCTATTAAATACAACATAGTGCAATTAAAAAAACGTACTCCAGTGATCAGCGCCAGCGGCTTTAAATACGGTGAAAGACGGCCACAAAAAAGTGATGCTTTGCATTTGGTAGGCTTGGAAGGAACTCACCCACTTTGAACTTCCTCCACGCAACAAATTCATTTACAGCGACATCTACTTCTTACAATTCGGTTTTTGAATAAAATATAAATATCGATTTTTTTTACTTTATTTAAAAACTTTATAAATAACATTTCTTTACAATTAATTGTGAATGAATTCAAATATAAAAAAAATAACAAAAAATTCACGTGCCTACGAACGCGCCGCGATTGGCTGCCATGTTTGTGGCATCATTATAGTAAAGTGTTTTCACGTCAGTATTGTCAACAGTAATTCAACATCAGTAATGTGTGACAAAGGGTTCATAAAGGCTAATTCTGATAATATACCCACTGTGAATATTTTTATGGTAACAGATTTATAATATTAAATTATATTTTAATTATAATAACTTGATGTTAACTTATAAAAAGAACATTAAGTAAATTTGTTTTTTAAATGTAATTAGTTATTAATTTTCTAAACGAATAGTAATACATTTATGCTGATATGATAGGTGATTGTAAAATCACTAATGCTACAGCTATGATAACAATAGTCTTTAAAAGGCAACACATTATGATTAATAACTAAGAAAATCGAACTTCTTCCAATGACGCATTCTGTATGAGTATGTAGAGCAGCAATTCGTTTGCCTTCTAAAACCTTAGATTGTGATAATTTTATAACTAACTAACTAACCGAATGCGGTTTAATTAATTCTTTTTTTTATCCTTAAGAAGTGAAAAAATGTTTTTGAATACACTGTTAAATATACATAATAAAACTTTCTCCAACGAGGATAATATGGATAATATATTACAGTAGATTATAATATGTAAACTACATTAATAATCAATTCAGAATAAAAACAATCACAACCAAAAGTTATATACATATTTGTTTTTATAATAGTTTGATTACTTTCATAGAAGTTTGCACTACTTTTAAAACCGCCACACTAAACTCTATTAACAATATTTTCAAAAAAAAATCCACCCATACTATTACCTTTCGAATCTTCGAATTTTATTCTTGTCTATTCGCGCTTTCTTGAATATAATTATTCGTATCCTACAAAATACACGATCTTGTAGGGATTTCTCATTGTTACTACCTCGGTTGTGTTACTACATGTAGATTCTTTGCGGAATCAAAAAACGAAAGTAAAAAATAAAAGCAACCGTAATCTAATTTCAATATTTCATTCTTACTTACCTTTGAGCCTCCATAACTAAATGTAAAGATATATGAGTATAATGTCGAAAACAGCACCGAAAGCCTAAATAGCAATTAAAAGCAAGTATATTTTCAAATTGCTAGCAAACCAACAAATGCAGTCAAAGATATAGGTTAAACCTATAGAACAATGACTAAGGTCGTTAAATTGTTTTATTTTGTCTTGTCGGAAAGAACGCGAAGAACGCGTTGCCATTGTGAGGTCACACACGTTCGGATTTTTTTCGGGAACTGTTGGCGGGTCATCGGTTCTAGATTTAAAAATGTCTTTTCAATTTGATATAACTTTTTAATTATAAGTTACCGTTACCGTTACTATTCCATTTATGACAAAAACATTGTTTAAAACCGCAATTAAATAAGCTGAAGTTAAGTAGAGAAAACCCGGCAGATTTAGCAAACAGGAAAGGCATTGTTTTTCATCATGATAATGCATGACCACACGTTTAAATCAGTGCCCGGCAAAAATTGTTGAGCTTTATTATCATATCCAATTATCATATCCATGCACCTTACTCATTGGACAACGAACCAATCTATTCCGCTCCCTCCAAGATTGTTTAAATGGCAACATTTTAAAATGGAAGAAGTGAAAGACAACTTGTTGATATTTTTTGATAATAAAGATATAATAAAAATATAATAAAAAAGTAATAAAGAAGTAATGGACTTAACACTACGTTAGCAAAAAGTTGTAAATAATACTGCTAATTACATAATAGACTAACTAAATATTTACATAAACTATTTGCCTTTCTTTTTCCTTACGAACTTTCCGGACAACCCTATAATAATTATTCACTCTTTCAAATATCAGAACTGCAATTTTGTATATCAAACCAAATATATACTAAATTAAAAGGAACGTTATGTTGTTTTATGTTTATTTCAAGTATTTAAACAAATAGTATAGTCAATGGTTAAGATAAGTGCAAAGAAATTTGCTGCAACTGAAACAATTAATTTTACATTGATAATAAACTGTAATACATTTTTATATAAAACATTTATTATAATGAAAAAAGTAAAAGAAGACATTTAGGACCGCCACTGGTAGCCATCAGGGCGAATGATAAACTACATCTAAAACCTAAAGTAGCAGGCTTCCACTAGAAATATGAGAACTCTAATCCCCGTCTCCTTGGCGCGACACGTACTACAAAAAAAAACATATTTTCTGTTTTCGCCCTGGGGCCGAAATAATCTTGGTTTTTTGCATTACCAATTATATTGATGTCAACTTCTTTCACAGCTACATTGAAGATTATTTCGATATTCATTAGAGATATATTGAAAAAAATCAGTGTTGGGTAGCTGAAGTTATCTCAAGTGTAATATTTGGAGACTAAAAATTGAACTGAAATATCGATTAGGGATTGTCTTTATGTATAAATTAAATTTCACTTTTAAAACAACTGAAATTTGTTCAATCCTTTTCAGTTCGCTTTCAATTTGGAAACCTGAAATATCCACTACAGCCTCAAGTAATACTAGTTTAATCCGATCGAAATTCGAATATTTAAAAATGAGCTTTGATGAAGTATTTAAGGATATTATCTTGTTTTGTTCCTGAAGAACAAAAAGAACATTGCACCAAAACTAAAAAGTAAATATTAAATATAAGTACAAAAATAATTAAACTGTCAAACTTATTTTATGACCCAACAATAGTCAAAGAAGAAATATTGAATAACTTAAAATATAAACCAGCTAAACATTGCAAGACGCAGAACGGTAAATCTAATTATCAAATCAGAGGCTTAATCCTAAGATACAATAAAGAATTTCCTATATATGAATATATATGAGATATTTCATGCATTGCCTAAAAGAATATTCTGTAGGCAGCTTCACTGGAACTGACGTAGCGGATATACAATAATGTTGACATTTCATCATAATGAAGCATATCTTTCTCAGCATTACTAATTTGTACATAAGCACAATCATGCTCCTTGTAGACATATTTGTGTATATACTTTACACTATAAACACTTGCACATAGTTAAACACTAATATGAGCTTGAACATTCATTAAAAGAAATGGATTGTATGAAATTATGTATCGGTTATCAATTTCAATATATTTTCCATTAATATATTTACTGATAGTCCTTCCATTATCTCTTCGTCGGTAGATAGGATAACCATAAACATTTTGCTTTGTTTCGTGTGTAAATGTTTTTCGAAATTCCTTTATACACTTACCCTCAACCATACAAACTGATTGTTGGTTCAGATAAACACAAGGGCCATGCATCATATGTGACTTAACTAAATTATATAATGTTTTGCTAGTGGAATCCAGAATTTCCGCCGATATACATTTATCAATATCTAAAATATCCCGAAATATATAGTTATCTTCTAAAGTTAAATACATGTAAATGGAGTAAACCTCTTTTTTAGAACTCGACAGTACATAAAAAAGTTTGTACTTCACCAAATGTTTTTTTGTTGTTAATTAATCGGAATAACTTAACCTTTGAATGCAATACACATACAATATCAACAGGCCTATTATTAGAAGTTTCATATGAATGTATATTATTTCTTATTTCCGGCCATAAAGAATCACAGGTAAAAAATTAAAATATATCTGGTTTTTCGAATTTTCTAACAATTGCCACTGCATGTTGATAATTCTGCATCTAATTACGCAGGCTACCAATAAAGCTAGAAGGTAATATTACAATTCGTCCAGCTCTGAGTCTTTCATTCTCGGCTCTCACCTGCAAAGCATCTGCAAGGCCAATATATGTATCAACTCGCAACTATGTTTACTGGTTTCGGATAAACTTTAATCTAATACCCTCGGTACGGATTAGTAATAATCAACAATTAATTGTTCAGATAATTTTTTCGCGTTATTTATTGGATTAAAATTTCCTCTAGGAGAATTACCTCGAATCATAAGCTTCTAGCTAATAAATTCTCGCACTGAAATAGTATGACGTACTTTAGTTTTTCGGTCACCGTCGATTAGTATACAAATATGCCAGCCTAGCTACCCACATGACCATATAAATATGTATGACATAGGATCGTAATGGATACTATCATAATCAATATTTTTTAATCCTCCCTCGTTTGGATACATGGCAATATGCCTATGAGAGGGAGAGGCCCCATCCATCGATTCAAATAAAGCCGCTACTTTTGAATATGTGGGATGATTATATTGTCGAGGATCTGATTGAGGCTCATAATAAACAGCACAAAAAATTCAAAGGTTCTAGATTTTCTTTTTCAGCTAGCTCTTTTCCCTCACAAATCTTTTGATGTATTGTTTTATGTGCTTGCACGTAAGGATTATGTTGACACATAATCTTATTCAAACTATCTAGAATATACTTGAGTAGATAACTGTTTGTTAGATGTTGAAGTGTCATTTGGTTGCCTTCTGCCAACTATATAATAAATCCATATTATATAGTTGACCGTAAGAAGCTGAACCTGAATTTTGGGGGTAGAAAGAAGAAATGTTGTGATACACTGTACCAAAAATTCTAAAACTGTATGATCCCTTTCCAGAAAACATTTTGTATAGTTAAACCAAAAGAAACACACAATAAAGAATTATTATATTGACGAATATATTCCCTAGAATTCTTTAATAAATAATCATTAGTGAACAACTTCTTTATTTCATCAAGAGTACAAAAATTATCTAACTGAAACTATTTATTACAGCAATAAAAGCCAAAATATCTAAATTAATTTCATTCGCATGAAAAATATAGGGCAAAACAATAATCACATTTCCCATCTAAATTACCTAAAGTGAAAATGCACGACGTCTGAAATATCTTCTGAAACAGCACATCTCTTAATGTTTAATGATATTTGTTTTTCATTTTTGCTATTTCATTTGCTTAAAACCTATAACCAGTCAAAGCCTTTCTTCGCTTATATCTATTATTTGTATTTTGTTGAAATACATTAAAAGTAGAAAATTGAAGAGAACTGGAGCTTTCATTTCTTGCAAAATTAATACGGACGAATATTTAGAACACTATAATGACCCCAATCAAGATGGCCAGAAAAGAGGAGATTGCAAATAATATTTGCTGTACCATAGTTTTGACTTTTATTATATCTCGTCTATACATCCTAAACAAATAATTGGGAAATATATGAGTAATGCAACATAATTCAACATGACCAGCATGTTCTCCCAGGAAATCAGATCTGCATAATCTGTCGCACTAATAATCTGCAGCCTGTACGTTGTTTCTCTAAGGTTCATAAACTTCCTATTCATTTTTAATTCTATTTATTTATTTTTTTTTCAAAATCATTAATCGTATTTCCCGATGATGTCCTACATCATTATTAAATAAAAAATAAGAAATTTCCCTAAATAAGCAGTTTCCATCGCCGAAAATTAGAATTATTTCATTCCCCACCATTTCATTATAAGAATATAAATGAAAAATGGATTAAACAACAAAATATATACAAATAAAAACAAAAATATCTACAAATTACCACTATATTTAAAATTGTATGTGTAATAATTGTTTCGACACACCGTACCTTTTTCAAATACAAACTATGCTAAACTAACAGTGAGAAAAGTAATTACAACCTAAAGTGTCCATCGACCTAATAATACCACAAAACATGATAGTGGCTAAATCCATTTTTTGTCACAGTCTAGGAGGGCAATATAAGTTTAATAATGGTGAACCATTCAAGTCTAGCTGATCATTTAGCTAGACTTGAATGGAATTCCAATTTTTTCTTTTATTAATTTCTAGGCTCTCTAAAAGATTTAATTTTTTGTATTTATTCTCATTATGTACTATTTTTAAATTATCATTGAAAGTATGCGTTTCTAACATTAAGTGGTTCGCATAATTAGAATTATTTTTTTGTTTAGTGTAACTTCTTTTATGTTCGTTGAGCCTAGTAGAGAAAGATCTTTCTGTTTGTCCAACTTGGACGTTTGGTCATGCATGTTTTTAATATAAACTTGCAGTTTATATTAAACACATGCATCAGTCAAAAATAAAATTCAAAGATTATTATATGTCTTAAAGAAAGTAAATTAACGATTTTATCAAAACTAAACCTAATAAAATAAAAATAGTACCTAGCACTCTATACCGTAGTTGATATAATCAAATGCATTGGTAAACAAATAACCTAAAACAAATGCTCTGGTATGACATAGTTTCGTAGATTTTGAGGCAGCAATGCTGCGGGTCTATAAAAGATATATTCTCCAATTATTCTGGTTGCTGGTTTTAAAATTGCTGCATCTGTTCCGCTACAGTAAAAGTATCAGTTATAAGTGGTGATATCTGTGGCAATGTATTTTGTGTAATGTAAATTGTGTGTCATTTTTACATTATTAAAATGGAAATGAAAAATAAGATTATATTTGTATAAGTGAATATTTGTGTAAGCCAAATAAAACGTGTCTACGTTGAGAATATTGTAGGTGGAATGAGCGAAATATGAACCTTTATTTCAAGTAATTTTAAGAGGATGAAAAACTTAAAATTGTATAACCATATCAAGATTGATTTTCTTGCCCTTTTAGATGTGTCCTATGTGTTAATTTATTGGATTATTCAAAATATACACAACCAGGTTTTTTGATATTAGTACCTAACCTAACCTAATCTAACCTAACATTGAACATCAAGATATAATTGCCCAACAGTGCAATATTAAATAATAAACTAAATACTTGTGCCAGCGTTTTATTTACTAGACAAATAATCAGATTGGTGATTAGCAGATTTGTTATTAATATGTTAAAAACATTTTGAATCAAATCTAATATCTAGCTTTAGTATCAATTTATCACTCTTGAAATCCCTGTTTATCCCACAACACATATACATTTTGTTATTAAACAATACATTTTTGTGCCTACAAAAATGTATTAAAACATTTAAAAAGGTTACGATAAATGGTTTCTGTGGACACAAGATTATTTAAAAAAAAAGAATAATGCAGATTCGTCCACTAATAAGCTCTAATCCATTGCCTGAAAAATATAATTACTCAAATAATTATATCGAGTCACTTATTAACTTGTACTACATACAAATTGTACTACATACAAAATGTATGCGGGAATAGAGTGAAAAGTCATATCATGTTCCAATAAATCATCGATGCAATCGCAAGTGATTCAATTTCTGAAAAGTAGTTTCCATTCATCCTTGAATTTCAAGCGTATATGCAAAAAAACCGAATTTCATGTCTTTATTGAGTCAGTTTTATTTGTGTGCTTTGTACTTAAAATGTTCCGTTGAAGTCACTACTGCGGAAATGATCAACGATCAATAATAACGTGTATCGATGATCTCTGATAATGCGTACGAAATATCCTACACAAACATTTCGGCATTAGAAAGCTACCGTGCATCGAAGGAGGCGAAGTCGCATCCAACGGTCGGAAATGGCATGGTCACTGTTTTTTGAGATTCTCAAGGTATTAGTGTCATTGACTATTTGGAAAAGGAAAACACAAATACAGAAGATTATTAAACTTCATTATTGGTCAGATATCACAAAGAGTTGATAAAAAATCCATAATCCGCAAAAAAATAGTGTTGCTTCATTCTTACAATACACCCGCCCATTTATTCATCTGTAACGGGTACAAAGTTGAATCATGGCGCTTTCCCTTTTCCGTTTCCGTGCACCGATCATTTTTCTTCGTTAAAGTGTTTCTGGGCAGAACATGGTTGTCTTTCAAAGTGAGTTAAAACGATACTGGTATTGACTTAGTCCCAACTAATGAAATGCATATGATTAATTCCATTTTTTCTCCGATCTCTCTTGGGTCCACTACTCAACCATCTTTCGTCGCACTTTCCGTAGATTACCAGAGTTTGTAGTCATGGTGGAAGTGAAGGGTCACTTTTCCTGTTGAGCTCTATGCTAAAGGACCTACATGGTGAAATAATTTAATTTATCGTATTTTTACGGATTTGCACCTCCTGAAGATTCGAGCCATACGACCGAGTGTCTTTAGCGGTCTTATGGACACCCAACTCACGGGAAGGTCACTATCACGTCATCATGATGTCCACTATATTGGGGGTGCATTGAAGCCCTTTGACAGGTAATTTCCTTGTTGTCTTTCCTTTGATTTTTTCTTTGTTTTGTTGTTTGATAACTCAGTGCCAGAAATATGTACGTTCTTCTTTTTCATGCTGGTCTCTTGAGGTTTAAATCTAGCACATCACCGTGTGTGGTCTTCGATCAATTTATGCCGTCTTTTCTTGGCTACGGGGACAAGCAACAAATTAGTTTTTTTATTTCTGTTTGTTTCTTATTTTTTATTTCTTTTAAAATTTGGGTCTTTGGACTGAACTAAATTTAGGGTCCCTAGACGGAGCCAAATTTAGGTGAAGCGTACACCTTCGCTTCCCTTACCACTGTTGTGGGAAGCCTATCTCCGATATCTACCTTTTTCTTTTATTTTCTTCTTTTTTTGCCTTATTACTATATTACATTATAGTGCCTCATCTTTACCTTTGTCTTAACGAATGAAAAGACCGATGTTTCTGCTGTGAAATATGTTTTGCATGGGGCTTTTTATTTTACTGTAACTTTTGGGTTTTCTCAACCGTTACATATGTACCCTCATCCTCCTTCGTATTTGTCCAACCCCGATCTCCGGCGGGCATCACAGATTTTCTGCTTACATCCATATGGGCGGCGGCCTCTTTTATCTGTCTCCGGAAACACGCCGTCCATGGGGCAGATTCCGCTATTCCTATCCCTTCTAAGGTCCCGCTTGGTGCGACCAGCGCTGCTTTCGTGATATAACCCGGCATTTGCCAATCTGTCTGCCGTCGATCTGCAGCGTGGCATGTTCTCCTGGCCTTTAGTATCGATAACCACGGTGACTTTTCCGAGTCTCAAGGCACTTTTGTGATTCTTTCTGTCGTTATATTTAGGGTCTACTACAACCTCCATTGAAACAACAACAAACCACTACGCATACCGTACTAATTCAGTACGTTACCAGTTATGTCACCAGTTATGTCACCAGTTACGTCACCAGTTACGTCACCAGTTGTGACGATCAAAAGTAACTTGCTGTACCATTGTAACATACTTCTTTCCATCATTACATCATTACCGTTGCCGTATTAGCCGAATTGAACATCCGATATCTGAAGGCTGTGATACCGTAGATGAGTTAGGACGCTTGGGACCAATGCTACAGAGTGGAATATATTAGTTCCCAAGCCGCAGCGGACTGACATTATGAGGTCGTGCCACGATCCGCCTGTCGTTGCGCACCTCGGTTTTGTTAAGACACTGTCGCGAATACAGGAAAACTATTATTGGCCAAAGATGCACCAGGATATCTTGAAATATGTTAGATCTTGTCAAGTGTGTGGAGAACAGAAGGTTTCCAAAGCAGCTTGAATTGATTTTATGGGTAAGGAGAAGGAGGCGCCATTTCCCTGGCAAATTATCGTGCTTGCCTTGATAGGACCACTGCCACGATCCCGGAAAGGTTTTAACTGGTTGTTGGTAATAGGTGACTGGTTTTCCAAGTACTCTCTAATCCACCCCTTGCGTCTCACTTCTCATGATTTTGAGAAAATAACGTTTTCCTTGTTTTTGATGTTCCTCAATTTGTGATATGCGACAATGCACCAAACTTAAAAAGCAAGATTCCGCGAAATTTATATGAGAGTTACCGAGTCCAAAAGATATGGTTTAATGCCATGTACTCCGCGCAGTGTAATTTCGTAGAGAGAAGTAACCGGACGATCACCACAGCGATACACTGCTACATAAACAAGCCGTCGAATTAGGATGTCGAATTACAGCAAGCCTGAAGTACCGAGCGACATGACGTCACCAAATTTACCCCTTCCTTTCTCAATTTTGATCGCCATGTACCATTATCGGGAGACTACTATAATTTGGACCCTGTGGTTTCGGAGGACATAGAAATTTAACCGGGTGATAGGAGCGCGTATGCCGCGAACGTTCAAGGTCTGAATGATATTTTTAAGACCGTGCGACATAACCTGCTTAAGGCCTACCGTAAGAATACCCACACTTACCACTTAAGGAAGAGAGAGATCTCGTTCAAGGTCGGAGAGAACAAGGTTCTATCTAGCGGAGCTAAAAAGTTCGCTACAAAATTGGCACCTAAATTCGTGTTATGCACCATTCGCCAAAAGTGCTCCAAACTTGTATATTCCCTCAGTAATCCGGATGGTTCCAACGCTGGCAAATGGCACGTCAAGGATTTTAAACCATATCGCGAGGAGGAGGAAAACCTTTCTGTTACCTTGAGTTCCGCGAGTGATGTGCCTTAATTATTCCTCACTCCTGCGCTACCGCATCAACCTACCGTGGCGACTTATCTCACAGCTCTGGCTATTTACTGTATATATGGTGAAGGTTTGTTATCTATTCATTACCGCCTCAACGCGTGTAACCTACTTCCTTCACTTTTCGTTTTCCTTCTCGTTTGGCTACTCGTATATCTTACCGTACTGACAATTTGAGGTCATTATGTTAATGAGTTCTTATGTGGCTTATCTTACCGATGGTTTTGGACTGTCATGTTAGATGGTTCCTATATCGCTTACCTTACCGAGAATTCTGAGCTATGTTGTATAGTTCATTATACCGCTTACCTTACCGTTTATCTCGAACTATCATATTGAATAGTTCGTGATGCCTCTTATCTTGCCGATCCTCACAGATTGTTTTCCTGTTGATTGGTTGTATGTGCCGTTTGACCAATCGATCATTTTACCTTTCTGTACCGATTAGTCTTTTACCATCTCTTTTTTTGTCTGCTGTCTTTAGTTATTCGATTGGCTTCTTTATGATTTACCGTGTTGATTATTTATCTATACCGTTTGGCTTATAGATTATTTTATCTTGCCGTTCCAATTAGGCTTTTAAATCGCTTATCTTGCTTGTTGTCGCGAGATGTTTAATGAGCTTCGTTAAGGTTTATCTTGTTAGTTATTTGACGATTGTGTCACTACCGTACCGTCTCAGGTATTCACTAATCTTGTTTAGCATGTTCCCACCTATGTTGCCTAGCCGTGCAATTATGCGTTCTCTCTATCTCGTGTGGTTCGCCTCTTTCTTTTTTTGGCCTGGTTGTGATTGAAAACTACCGTTTCCTGTCCCCATCGTCTTATTATTTCCGTCCAGCAGTACCTTACCTTGCTTATCAGTAGTCCCTTTAGGCCGACCCGCGCATAGGCCAATGTGCAACTCCTGACGAAGGATGTCTTACGGTATGGATATCTAGTGACGTGTTGCGTGCGTTAGCGATCTACAATCGGTCGATGTTTTTTGCTGCTCAGCACGCGATTCTAGCCTCATTCCTGCATCACCCTTTTCCTAACCTTCCGATTCTCGACTACCTCTCGCCCCTGTTTCGTTTGTTATCGTATTGAAAGGAAGAAGACCTGACGTTGTCACGTCTTCGTGCTTCTACGCTTTCTTTTTCTTTACCCAAAAAAAAATAGTTTAACGTTTGGGTTTTGCCCCCGTTACATATGTTCATCCTCCTTTGTATTTGTCCAACCCCGATCTGCGGCGGGCGTCACTTTTACCGGCGACCTCTCTTATCTGTCTCCGGAAACACGGTACAGTATCTGTATCCATGGTACAGATTTCGCCATCCCTATCCCTTCTAAAGTCTCTTGTATTACTGTCCCGCTTGGTACGACCAGCGCTGCTTCAGTGAATTAACCCAACATTTGTGAAACTGCCGCCGATCTGCAGCGTGGCATGTGTCCCTAGCCCTTAGTATCGACAACCACGGTGAGTTTTTTGAGTCTCAAGACACTTTTGTGATTCCTTCTCTCATTATATTTAGGGTCTACTACAATCTCCATCACAACCACAACACACCACTAAGCATACCGTACTGACTACGTACGTTACCAGTTGTGACGATCGAACGTAACTAGCTGTACGATTGCACTATACATATTTCTATCATTACATCATTACCCTTGCAGTATTAGCCGAACCGAACATCCGATACCTGAAGGCTGTAATACCGTGGATAAGTACTTAGAGAATAAGCATTTTCTTATCGTGGTTGGCATAGGCCTCCACTGGCGCCCAACTTTTGATTTTCTAGTAGTTATTGTTAAGCGTAGAATTACTACATTACAAATTTATTGTTTTTTTTTCTTTGCAAACACGAAGAAATGGTTGGATGTCAGAAAATTCCGATTAAATGAAGTGACCATCTTCGAAGCAAGACCATTTTGTAGAGTTCGACAAGCATTAATGTTAGAAAGCATGATGAATTAGAAAGCATCAAAGCGTTGAAAAATGGTTGTATGAAATATATCTAGCTAAAAGGAGAGTACGAGTAAAACTAAATCAATTTTCAATGAAAATTACTCTATTTGATTTAAAAAATGAGTGATTTTTTATCTTATCCTCGTACGTCTGTCTTTCTAACTATCATGAATTTACTTTAAATCATAATATCTATTTCTTATGCTTATAGCTCCGAATAGGAGCTCCGAATAGGTGTTTTTCAAAGATAGGTCAGGACTCTATTGAAAAACAAAATATTGTATTTAACAAATTTTTAATTAAAAATATTATTTACAATTAACTATCTATACCGAATAAATGTTTTATTAAAATTACTTTATAGGAATAAGAAAAGGAAAGGATTTACGGTTAGAGGCGCATCAGCATCTAAGCCTATTTAGCGACTGAACCTACAGCTTAACGTGGGTTCCGAACCACGATCATCAGCTACCGACAAACCCAGGCCAGCACCCCCCTTAGGCTATCAACCCTTGGTTATGTACCTACCCATAAGTCTATCAGGAAGCCTACCGACTGGCGAGTGACCAACGTAGAACACTTCTCAGAAGGCATCCGGCCTTACCCAGCCTTTAACTGGCGTGACTGAAGGGTAATTCGTTGTCGGATTTTACACTCTTGCCTAGAAACAATCACAGACATTTAGGTGTGGATATGTGTGGGCGTGTGTGTGTGTATATGTGAGTATATATAAGTGTGTGTGTAGGGTAGGAAGTAAGACGGACAGAAGAATTAAAGAAAAACACCCATCCGAGCCCTGGAATCGAACCAGCTACCTTTGGATTGCCAGGCAGGCGACTAACCCACCAGATCAACGCGGACGGCTTATAGGAATAAGAATATTACAAATTGGTGATTCAAAGGACATAATTTAATGGCATAAAAGCACATGAGTTGATTCAGTTGTTGGTGCGTTGGTCGTGTGACATATAAAAGTTGGAACCACATCTGCTCCAGATCAATAACATTCAAATTCGGAATTAAATAATTGATATAGTGAAGTAATAAAGCTCAACTTCTTGCTAACGGCGACCAATTGATAAATTTGGATCTTCATCAACATAGCTACCACCATCGGCGATATTTTCTTCGGAACACACAGTTTTTGTCTTAATATGTTTTTTGTTCTAAAATCGATTTCCGACTAATTATTTAAATCTACTTTATATTTGTATCCAATTTAAAAACTCTCATGGAACTGAGTTGAGAGTTGAACTCTTCAATCGAAGCGGACAACACTTGAAAATGCCAAATGAGATTTTGGCGAAACATCGTGACTCTTCACGGAATGAACGGATCGACACCCGGAATAATTTAGAAACATTATCTACCATCTTGGTTGCTTGACAGGGAAGGAGCCCCGCCTATCTCTTCAACTGGATGGCATATGGTTCGTCTCTCGAGGTTTAGACTCTTCAGGGCGCCGACATATACCATACCATCAAGAATAGGTAGGTCAATAGAAACCCTATCCACAACCAACAATCCATGTTTTCGCCGACCTCCCGTCGGATGGCGTATATCTGTAGTGTGTACTCCTTCCCGGTCAAGCAACCAACAATAGTGTTCATTTAGGCGGAGACACAGGGTGTTGACGCAGTCCACGAAAATTTAACACTACAGATACATATATGTGTGTGTGTGTGTGAATTCCGATTGTTATGGCTATATGATCCAGACTTTTTGGTCAGAAATGCAAAACTAAATTGGCTACAATGGCAACACATTTTTGATTAGTGATTAGTGATTAGTCACCGAAGGGATATCCACTGCCCACCGAGGAGTCCAGATTTAACACCTGCTGATTTTTTCCTATGGCACTACTTACAATGTAAGGTTTTCAATACATTAATAACCAACTTAAATGTTTTAAAGAAAAGAATAGCAGATGAAATCTATGCGATTCTAAGAACGATGTTCCAGTGAGTAAATGAAAATTTCATTTCCAGACTAAATGAGTGTGCAAATGCGGATGATGCGCATTTACGGATAGTTGATTTTCATAAATAAAAGTTCAAAAACTACTCTGTAATTTAACAGCAATTAAACAAATTCGAATTTTTATTTTTTAGGTATCAAAAACGAAACACGTTCTGAGACACCCTTTATATATCCCAGATTGTTGTTGAATTAACTCTATATAAAACAATATTTTTTCTAGAAAATTCTTAATATATCTCTGCAATACGTAATGCCTCAGCAAATATAGTCTGATTTCAAAATCTGCCATGCAACTTAAAATTCATTAAATAAGCACTTACTATAAAGACGCCTTGAAGTAAAATGAACGCGATTCTTTGAGGACAGAAATCGGGAACTTTATAATTCCTAAAAGTATTAGGTTTTTGCTCAAATAGTAGAAGAAATGAAATATGACACATATCATTACTTTCCTGTTACTCGAAATTACTTCATTTTAAGTCATACTAAAACGATATAAATCATTATTTAATAATATATAATTTATAGATATTTTAAATTAATCTATAAATTAATAAAATTATAGTATATTATTAAATATTATAGAAAAATTTGATGAATGATCACGTCATTATGAAGATATGTGATTTTATATTAGATAACCTACTTACTCTCGTGGCAAGAAGCATTTACTTCTCTTAGCATTCTCTTATAAAACTTGTTATTATTCAGAAAACTTTTAGAACTAAACAATTTTTAAATGGTAAAAATGGTTCATTCATAATTCATGTAAATTTTTATTGCAAATTATAAAAAAATATATTTTCTTTCCTATGTGTGTCAGTAACAATTTTTTTATAATTATTGATTGAATGATGGATAACTTCATAAGTACAGGGTAGAGTAAGTGCCACTCTGCCGTTTTAATTATTTATAACTTTTAAAAGAAAGAAGGCAGATATTTTTTTCAATAATATGATTATTTTGTCATTAAATTTTGTGATAAAATTTTATTACTTTGATTTTTGAAAATTGTGTCAACCAAACGTGAGGCACTAGGAGTAATGCCTTTTAAGAAGTAATTTTGTCCCTTTTTTGACTAATTTTTGATAACTTTTGTCAACATATCCGGTGTTATTACAGCGATTTTCGCACGGATATTGCCATTGAGTAACTCTGTGGTTTCTAGATTATTTATGTAAGCCTTTTTCTTCAAAAATTACCATAAAACTATTCCGGACCAATCAAATCTGGAGATATAGAAAGCCAGAATATATCTCCATTTCGACAAATTAAACGACTAAGGAAAATGTTATTCAAAATATTGATTGTTTCGCGTTGTGCCACGATCTTGCTGGAACCATATTTTACCCAATCCAGTCTTCCAGTTGAGGCACCAAGAAGTTTTGAATCAAGTATCAATAGCGTTCACAAGTGACTGTAACTGCTTTTCCATAATAGCCTCCAAAAAATATGGTTCAATAATGTCTTGAGCATAAATACCGCATCAGAAACTTCAACTGGATGTAATGGTGCTTGATGAATTTGGCGCGAATTCTCTCTTGCTCAGATATGGTTATTCTATTTATTCACATATATATATATATATATATATATATATATATATATATATATATATATATATATATATATATATATATATATATATATATATATATTTTTTTTTTTTTTTGAGGGGATTAGGAAATCTTCTAAAGACATCCATGTGTTCGATGTTCAGTGACATGGGAATGTCGGATTCATGCCCTTGTTGGAGTCATCCTACCGACTAAAACCCTTCCCCCTCAAGGATATCTGCTCGTGGCCTGGAAACCGCCGTTAGGCATTACTTCAGGACACACAACAGATTGTCAGCCCAAATTTGCCTTACGTCTTCTCTCATCCTCTATTTTTGTCCTCAATATTTTCTCCACCATGCCCATTATTCTTGCCCACTGTCTTTTTTCTTCCGAAAGCAGAACGCCGATGTTGTGTTCCGTCACTTCTACGCTGCATTCGGCAGCAGTAGCAATCCGGAGCGGTTATTGCTTGTGTTGTGTAGAAATTTGTCTAACCCTAATTTTCTGTTGTGCCACTCTCTCACGTCTCGGATAAATGTTTTTGCCTTTCCCTCATAGTCGTTCCATTCTTTGTGCCAGGCTTCCAGTCATTTCTGTCTTGCTTGGGTTTTTGATTCCTTTCCCCTTCCGAATATTGATATGCTTTCCATGATTCGGAGTCTTATTGGTGGTAGACCAGCAACGGCTAGGATGACCATTGTGGGCACGGTTCTATATGCACTTGTAATGCGTATTGCTATTTTTCTGTTTACTCTTTCAAGCATTGCCCCGTAGTGGTTATACCTTAATACCTTTGCCCAAATAGGCGCCCCATACAAAATGGTTGATATAGTGGCCTCCACCAATATACGCCTCTTCCAGGCCCTTGGTCCTCCTGTTTTTGGGGTTATTTTATTTAGTATCATCAATGTTTTTCGCATGCCAGTTTGACGTGAGTGGTCATTTTAGCATCTTTGTCTATGAAAATGCCCATATATTTAGTTGCTCTTGTACTGTTTATTGTGGCACCCTGAATATTGAGTTGGAGGTTTGTGAGTTTTCTTCTCCCCGCCAAGTACCATTTCAGTTTTTTTTGGTGATATTTTAATGCCCATTTGATCCATCTCCAGGGCTATTTTGTTAACAATATGCTGTGCCATTTCTTCCAGAACAGACCTGGTCCTTGCTCTTACCACCACAGCCAAGTCATCAGCGTACGCCATCATGGTAACTCCTTTCTCTATGCTGATTCTCAGGATTTGATCATAGAAAATATTCAGTTTCAGTTCAGTTTGTCCACTTGTTCTTGTGTTTTGCGTTTATCTATTGTCCTATGTCTTTTCAATTTAAATTTTTTTGTTACAATCTGATATCCTTTGCCCCAGATGTCATTTTCTAGCTCTTCGCTTAAGTCTTTACACATTTTACTTTACTGTATTTTTATTGCTTTTTTCAGATCGTTCTTTGCTGTTTTATATGCCTGCTCTTTTGTGTAATCTTTATTGTCTTTTAGTTTTCTAGAACGTACAAGTGATCTTCTTTGCCGCATCGTCTTCTTTTTTCAGCAATTTCTGATGTTCACCAGTAAACTGGGGAATGACCGTATTTCGGTTGTCACTTTCTTGGGAAATACTTGTTGCAGAGATGTTTTATTTGTTTAATGAGGTCATGTGGCGCGCTAACCATTGACCCCTTATTTTGACTTGTCGCTAAGTTGTTCTTAAAAGTTTCTAGAATATCTGGGGATATTCGCCATCCTCGATAGGATTCGCTTGTATATTCTCTTTCATTGTTCAATTCTCCCCGTGTGAGTTCGAAACATATATTACGGTGGTCGGACATGTTTTCGGACTCTACTTCTACTCGCCAATTAGTAATACTATTGCTTAATCCACTTGACGCCATAGTAATGTCGATGAGAGAACTGCCAGTTGCAGCGCAGAAAGTAGGAGTATCTCCTTCATTCACCGTAATTAGATCGTTCGCCTCTAACCATTCCTCCAGAATATACCCTCTTTGGTTTGTTGTTTTTGACCCGAAATGGTTGTTTTTGCGTTTAGATCACCTCCTATAATTATATTTTTTTGAGTTCCGCGTATATGTCTTTCGAGATTATATAATAATTCCTCAAAATCATTTATAGGTCTGTTTGGCGAAAAGTAACATGAGTATATAGCCAGGCCCTGGGTTTCTACGCTTGTGAAGCCATTTCCCTTAAAGTGATGGGTCACCGATTGTTGGCGGTTCACGCGGATAAAAGAATTGCCATCAAGATCGCAATAATTGGTTGCCACCTTATTTATGTTGGGTTCCTGACCGATTACTATATCGATTTGTTTTTCATAAATCGTTTGGTTTAAGAGATCATGGGCTGCATAACACCGATTAAGGTTTATCTACAGGAATTTAATCTCTTTTTGAATGGTGTGTTTTCTTTTTCATTTTTTTTTTAGTCTTGTTTTCTGGCTAGGGATAGTGCGCGTCTGAAGGCTTTACACTGCATTGTACCGTACTTGTGACCTGCTGCATGGCATAGTGGGCAGAATTCCTTATCTTTGCATTGTGTTTTTTTTATGTCCATCAACCCCACACTTGTAACAGGTATTTGTTCGGTCGGGGCCATTATATTCGGGGGTATTATGCTCATAAGACCAACATTTCTGGCAACTACTAACCTGCACTCTTTTGAGGATGGAGCAATTTACCAAATCTACCCGTATTTTGTTATTCTTTACTAATAAATCCGCGGTGGTTCTGTCGGTTGTTAGGGTGACTGCCAGTGTTTCTCGTGCATTTGGTCTAAGATCGCCGACTTTGTATGTATGTTTTTCTTTAACGAGCCGAATTTTGTTTCCAATTGCATATATGAGGTCTTCTTTTGTTGTGGTAGCGTCCATGCCTCTAATGTGCAGTACGACTAGTTTATGTTTTATGTCATCCCTTCGTGTTGTTTTTAAATTTGTATTTACTTTTAGTATCTTATCTAGCTCTGCCAATGCTCCTTGGTCTTTTTCAGTGGTAATAAGTAGTTTGCCGTTCTTGGTTTTTCTTAGACCTCGAATGGCGTTTCCAATGTTATTATTTTTTAACATCTCCTTGCAATTGTTTAGCACTTCTTTATAATCTTTTCCTGGCTGCTCTACTATCATGGAGTAGGTGTTTCGTTGCTTGGTTTTTGGTTTGTCCAGGTCGTTTGTGGCTATAGTCTGCTTGGTAGTGAATATTTTCACCTTAGTATTTGAGCCATGAAAGATACATTCTGTCATTTTCCTTAATCTCTCTGGTGTCATACAATTTATGTGGTGCATTGCAACCCACGTATCGCCCGCTGTTTCGTTTTTTGGTCTTTGGATTTTTAACCAAATGTCTTCATCCGTTTCCATGTGACTGATTTTTATTACTTTTTTTGCTGGTTGTCCCTTGAAACGTTTTTGATCGAACTTTTGTGGTCTGTTCGATAAACTCAAAATCTCCTGTTATTTCAATAAGTTCTGGGAATCTATCTTTGTACATCTTCTGTATACTCTTGTCCATGTTTGGGTCATTAGGTTCTATTAGGACAACTTTTGTCACGCCGTCTTTCGTATTAAGGGGGTTTCCTACTTCAATTTCAGTATTTGTATATATATTATTTTCCCAAATTTTATTTTCATTATTTCTGAATTTAGTTATTGTGTCTATTTCTTTTAGCGTATGTATTAATCTATCTTCCTGGTGCCACATGTTTGTTTGGATGCTGTTTCTCTGTTGTAATTTTGTTGAGTGCTTCAGTCGGTGTATCTGCATCATATTTATATATATATATATATATATATATATATATATATATATATATATATATATATATATATATATATATATATATATATATATATATATATATATATATATATATATATATATATCCAACTTTGCTTCCACCGTATTCCTATAAATGGCATTAAAGGTAAGTAGTCATTGAAATATATTCATCATAGACGGCATGCAACCTTTGGGCATCTTGTAAACATAACCCCATAGTACCACTAGTCGATTTGTACTTACATCATATAGTTATTTGCGATTAAAAATGTCAGTTTATGAGACAAATTCTCGTCATTTCCAGGAGGTGTTAATTTATTTAATAAATAGGAAGAAATCAGCGTCTGAAACGCACCAAATCCTCTCAGACACTTATGGTGAGGCCGCTATGAGTGGAAGAACGTGTTGTGAGTGGTTTCAACGCTTCAGGAGCGGTGATTTTTACGTCGAAGACCGGCAGACGTTTTTGACGATGAAGAATTAGAGACATTGCTTAAAGAATACTCGTGTCAAAGTCAAGAAGAGTTGGCAATATCATCGATAGTGACTGAACAAGCAATTTCAAAATGCCTTAAAGACCTGGAAATGACCCAGAAGCAAGGATATTGGGTGCCATATGAGTTGAAGCCGAGAGATATTGAACGCCGTTTGTTTGTTAGTGAACAGTTGCTTGAAAGGCAAAAACAGAAAGGATTTCTGCATTGCATTGTGACTGGGGACAAAAAATACTTGGGACTTAGGTTTATTACAATAATCTCAAGTGTCGAAAATCATGGGGAGATCCCGGCCACGCTCGGTTTGGCAGTCGGCATAGGACTGCCAAACCGAATATTCACGGCTCCCAGGTGTATTTGGTGTATTTGGTGGGACCAATTGCTTTAAAAATAACAAAAGTAGCGTCTCTTAAGACACAACTCAGAAACTAGTAGACATATTGTCATGAAATTATGAGATGTACGTTTGAAGGTTGGCATATATATCATAACGGGAACTTATTAACCGATGTGTTACATGAACAGACTGCTCTTTTCACAAAGTGACCCAACTAATTTGTATATGACCAGCTAATTTTGCTTTTGCAACTAAGTCGAGGAAATTGTGGTATATATTGCATAGATTATAAGATATAGGATTATACCACTTCATTATCAAAACTTGAATTAGTCCAGAAAATAAAATATATCAGTTTCCAAATTTTTGTCAGCTAAGACACTTTGTGAGAAGGACGATATGGTTAATTTAAATTGATGCGTAGGTATGCACAACATTTTGAATACAAATATAAACAAATATAATATCATCAGTATAACAAAATATATAACACTATAACTAATCACATAATAACTAATGATATAGCATGATATCATAAGCAAGACGAAGTTAGTGAATTTGATAAAGGAAAACCATTACTGGTAATCAAAGCAAATCTTTGAAATTTAATATTACCACATATATAATAAATTGGTGAACATTAAATGGCTTCATTGATGTCGATATATTATTGTCAGCAATTTTTACATCTCACAAGATATTTTAAATTTTTTAAACGACCCAAAATATTGTTTTTTTTTCACATCTTTATGAAACGAGTTTAAAATGATTCTAATTTTTGAAAGCTTAGGAAATATTTTTACATAATTTTTACCTCGACGAGGTGGTTACAACCTGTTTAGTTGTCATTTATGCAGATATATTACAATTATAAATCAGAAACAATAAACGTTGAAATGTTTAAATACACAGTATATGCGAAAAATAACGGAAATTTTTAATTAAAAAAAAACTATTAGTTAATTTGCCAATTTTTTTAAATGCAAAATACGTCCCTCCGCATCAATACACTGCTGGACATCCTCATCCAATGCTAGCATAGTTTCTGCGCCAAAAATCACGAACAGCGATGATCCTGTGAGATGGTGCATTATCGCGCAATAAAAGTCAACTTCCCGTCGCTCGATATTCGGTCCTCACTCGAAGGATTCTCTTCCACAAACGTTCTGTAACACCCAGATAAGATTCACCAGTTATATTTTGGCCTTGTGGAATGAATTCCCGAAGTATAATACCTTTAGAATCGTAAAAACAAATCAGCTCTAGACTGGATAGATGGCATTACGGCTAAAATAATAAAGACAGGAGGAGAACAATTACAGAAGATAATCAGCAAAATATTAAAATTGATATGGAAAAAAGAGAAGATGTCTGCTGAATGGTCAAAAGCCTTAATCTGTCTAATGTACAAAAAAGGAGATAGATCGCTATATAAAAATTATAGAGCTACAGCATTTGTAGGCACATGCTACAAAGTAGTGGGTCAAGTAATTAGAAGAAGATTAAATATGTATGCAGAAAAAGTCATAGGTGAGTTTCAGAAACGGGTTCAGAAATAATAGATCTACTGCAGACCATACGATCGATAGAAAAAGAAGGGAAGAAGTTCGGTTTGGAAATAAATCAAAATATATGGTGATGGGACAAATGCACACACAGCTATCGGCAAAAGAGGAAAACAGGACCATGGCAGCCACTGATAAAAGAGAATATATTTTCGAAAGAGTTCAAAAATTTTGCTACCTTGGAGTTACAATAGAAGATGGCAGGCACGAATAGCACGAAATGCAGACCAGGATAGCAAAGGGTAACTGAAAATATGAAAGCCTGAAGGTACTGATGCAGTCCAACTATGTGTCTAGGAGCACAAAACAAAGAATATGTACAGCAGTAATAAGACCTACAACAACCTATTTCTGTGAAACTTGGGCGCTAAAGCGAACAGAGGAAGAGAAACTAAAAAGGTGGGAGAGGATAATGTTACGAGCCCTATATGGAGCAAAGAAAATTGAGTACGATGGAGGATGGAGGAGAAGAACAAACAATGAGCTGGAAGAACTGTACAAAAGTCCAAATATAATAACATTCGTGAAATCGTAGAAGGTGAGATGGCTTGGACACATGGAGAGACTAGGCGTAGAGAGAATGGCAAATCTAGTATTACGCAGAAGGCCAATAAGGAAGTAGAGGAAGGTAGGAAGGGTCAAGTGCAGAAAGATTTGGATATGAAAGAAAATAGCAAACAATAGAAAGCAGTCGAGCGGGCTAGTCCAGAAAATGCTACAGAGGAAATGGTGAAGATGGATTTCAACGCAGAAACCTCATGTGCAATATTATAACGACAGATATTTAAAATACGATATTGTGAACATTATGCCCTAGGCCTCCAGGGTCTTCAGGGTAAAAAATATATAAAGACACACACACACACACACACACACACACACACACACACACACACACACCCACACCCACACCCACACCCACACCCAAACCCAAACCCAAACCCACACCCACACCCACACCCACACCCACACCCACACCCACACCCACACCCACACCCACACCCACACCCACACCCACACCCACACCCACACCCACACCCACACCCACACCCACACCCACACCCACACCCACACCCACACCCACACCCACACCCACACCCACACCCACACCCACACCCACACCCACACCCACACCCACACCCACACATATTTATATATATATAAATATAAACATATTGGCAAAATAAAAAACATTTTTAACAGACTTTTGACGCACAGTTCTAGATCATTTCTATTAAAGGTAACTATTCAGTTTCTCCAACGACAAGAATTTGAAGATACCGTAAATATATATTTTATATTGGCTGTTAAAAAAAAATTGTTGGAAACAATTTTGTTGAAAATTGAAAAACATGAGATAATATTAAAGACACTGCATTAAAAGATAAGCACATTTTAAAAAAAGTAAGCGAATTGCAGTCAGATCTTTTGTTTAATATCAATACCTATAGCTTAACGTGCGCTCCGAACCTCGGTCATCACCTAGCGACCTTATACACCTAGCTAAGGTATATTAAGTATACACAAGATTAGTTTTATTATTTAATTTATAGTATATATATATATATATATATATATATATATATATATATATATATATATATATATATATATATATATATATATATTTATATATAGGATTATTTGCGCATTATCAAATGTTGGGACTGTAACGCAAAATTATGCTGTTTTAAGTGTTCCGATAATCATAGGATAAGTTTATGTGAATCTGATGCTTTGGTGTGTATTGATTGTATTAATCATAATAAAAAACTGAAAATAAATTTGCCTATAAATCGCTATGCAAGTAGTAAAATGTGTCTAATTTACTTACATTATGAATCTAGTTTAAAGATAAAATTAATAGGTCTTTTCATAGTTGAAAACTTCCGTCAACTTCAACTTCCTCTATGTTTTTCGGTCACTTTATGGGTCTATAAGCTGTGAATATTATGTTTTAATGTAACGAACAAAAAACATATTTAATTATTAATTTACTATCAATAGTACAGTTTTAATTGTTATATACATTATATACGATGTATTTGCGATTAAAAATTTGTTATTAACTTGATGCTCTAAAAAAGAGATCGACTTTTCTAAACGCCACATTTGGCACTTGATGGGATACTTGTTTCCAGAGTTTAATTCCTATAATGAGATTTGAACTTGTAGTCGAAGTTTTGAAACTGTTTTTTTTTTGCTTTGTGTTTCGGATTGCTATACTACGGCAGAATGTACATTCGGTTGGAAATAAGAGAAACTTACAAAATATACCAGGACTCAATCTAATTGCACCTTACGTTCATAAGTTTAGTTTCATCACGTATATATATATATATATATATATATATATATATATATATATATATATATATATATATATATATATATATATATATATATATACATATATATATATATATATATATATATATATATATATATATATATATATATATATATATATATATATATATATTAAATGTGTTCAGATGTAAATTTTGTCCTGCCTCAGTGGAGACTTTCGTAGCCCATTCTTCTTCGATTAATTTTTTTACCGAATTTAAAATGTTTAAAGTTGGCGAATCAACATTTTTTTGAATTTCTATGGAATAAGCTGCAACAATTGCTTTTTTTATTATCGTTCCCATTTGGAGAGCTAGAGAAGGCGACTTAAACGACTTATTAAACGAATCATAAGATGCAATGAGACGAGTTGCAGTCACAATTGATTTGAATTTGGATGGATGAGGAACAGAAAGAAGCGAGAGGAAATTGTCATTTTCAGTTCTTCGAACCTCTATAAGAAGACGAGCCAAACACCT
>JARFXV010002298.1:0-51759 GCA_031761425.1 Cosmopolites sordidus
GGTATTTAAGTTAACATGTCCTGAAGGACAATATTAAAATAAACAAATATTATATTTTGAAGGTGAACTTTTGATCCGCATCATAAGACAAAATATTAACCCATGCTTGACTCAGAGAAGATTGGGGGTGATGTCAGCATACGCCACCAGCTGGAATGGGTGGGGCGAAGGTACATATAAAAAGCAGCACTTCACGTGACAATTTAGTATCTGAGTCTTTGACTAGTATTCGAGGAGTGCAGACGTGTTCTTCGAGTGTTTCAGAGAGAAGCGATCCTGGTGGTGAAAATTGGAAGTTGGTCCTACGGATCGACGTCCGACCGAGCAGCTAGCAGCAGAAAGCGACCGGCGTGTTTGGTACCGCCCATTTTTGTGGGAGGTGCTAACCGCAAACCTCGTCGTCGGTGGGTGAGACCGACGGCGAATCGCGATCGGTTTTTGAAACTTTTTCGGCTCGAGATAGCGGTACAGACTAGTCGTTTTGACTTAGTCGACCGGCTAAAATTTTGAAAAATTTCCGATCAAAACTTATCGCGGTTTTTCAACGCGGAAAGTGGGCAGTTCCGTTTTTTCGGAACTGCCGGTCGGCGATCGACACTTTTTCAGTGGCGTGAATCAAGTGAAAGTTTGTGCGAAGTGTTTTCCTATCAGGACGATGGGAAAACAGGAAAAGAAGACCTCTGAGGCGCAGGAGGCGCATACAAAACGGCAGAAAGTCAGATGGTTAGAAAACCAACTGACGGAGAGAGACGCGCTGTTGGATAAGCAGCGCGCACAGATAGACGACCTTCAGGGAAGAATCAAGGCCCTGGAGGAGTTGGTGAAAAAATTCACCGACGGGGAGGAAGTAAAAGCTCCCAAGAAAACGTTAGCGGAGGCAGTTGCCGGTACGTCCGGCACTTCAAGTGCCCCAAATGCCAAGACGGCAAAAAAGAGACCTATACGGTCTTCTGACGAGGACACGTCGGACAATGATTTTCCGACGTTAGAAGAAGCCGGTAAGATCAGAAAGCAACCGGCAAAGAAGACGAAAACTGTGCCTGAAAGGCCAGTCCAGCAAGAAAACGAGAAAAAGGCCCTACCACCTGTCACCATTGTGTGTCAGGACTGGTCAGGGTTCTCCAAGTGCCTTGGTGAAAAGAGGATAAACTACACCAAGGCAAAGATGACTAGAGAGGGCATAAGAGTGACCCCACAATCTGCAGCAGATCACAGGGCTATGGTGAAGCTCTGTGATCAGAAGAAGGTGAGCTTCTTCACGTACAAGCTGCACGAAGATAAGAAGCACCAGGTGGTGCTGAAAGGAGTGCCTGAAAGCACTCCTATCGCAGAGATAAAAGAAACCTTGGTGAATCAGGGTTTCGACGATGTAGAGGTCGCAAGATTGCGATCTAGAAAAGCGGGCACCAAAGGCCGTGAGCTCCCCATGGTCTTGGTGAAAAGTAAAAGTGACAAGGTCTTCTCGATCAAATACCTAGATAGGTTGGTCGTGAAGACGGAGAAAAAAGCAAAGAACGACAGACCGGTACAGTGTTACCGGTGCCAGCGCTTTGGACACGTGCAGGGTAACTGCGGTTACCCGGTACGCTGCGTGAGTTGCGGAGAGGAGCACAGGAGCTCCGAATGCAAACGGTCAAAGGAAGAGGACGCGACCTGTGTTAATTGCGGAGGCAAACACCCCGCATCCTACATGGGTTGCAAGTCTGCCCCCACCAAAGGTGGGAAGAGCAAGAATAGGCAAGAGCCTACGCCAGTGAGAAATGACAAAAGTAAGAAACCGGATATGGAGGAAATCATCCGCCTCGCGGTCGAGCAGTCAGTCCGCGCAATCTTGAATGCACAGAATGCCAAGTAAAGGACGAAAACCCTTCACGCTGAAGATAGGATCCTGGAATGTGAACGGGATCAGAGGAAAGAAGATGGAAGTAGAACAACTTCTAGAGGAATATGAACCGGACATTCTTGCACTGCAGGAAACAAGGTGTCCGTCCGGGTACAGGATTAATTTCCTGAACTATCGGACATACAGATTCGACAGACCGAATCCAGCTGGTGGTGGCGTAGCCATCCTGGTTAAACGAAGTCTGGAATCTGAGCCACTCAGAGATAACGATGGCGAAATTGAAGCTATTGGAATTAAGGTAGAGATGGCACAAGCACCCATTGAGGTGCAGTCCGTCTACCATCCTGGCAGGCCTGAACAGCTGCTAAGAGAAGACATTGAGGAACTCCTGCAGGGAAATGCAGGAAAAGTACTCATTGGAGATTACAACTGTAAGTCACCAGGCTGGCATAGCAGGATGTATAACTCCAATGGAAGGAAACTGGAGAGCTACGTGGAGGCTATGGGTGCAATCGTCATTGCCCCTGAAGAGCCCACGTATCAGCCATTAAATGGACTACCAGATGTACTGGACATCGCGGTCATCAAGGATATCCCCGTGGATATCGACATTGAGACCGTATACGACGGGACCTCCGACCATAACCCAATTTTTCTAAAGTTGGGTTCTGGTGACGGACAAAGGGATTTAAAGGTGAGGAGGTGGATGAACTGGGACTTGTTCCCGGAGAAACTCCACTCCAAAATCCAAATCCCGAAGATTAGTACAACGGAAGAGTTGGAAAAAGAAGTGGAGATTCTGGAAAAGGCCATCGTCAGTGCAGCTGAAGAATGCACGACGAGGACGGAAGAAAGGCCAACGCAGCATCCCTACGGACCTGTTCCTCAGTTTATTCGGAGGATGATCAGAAGGCGTAGGGCGCTGAAGAGAAGATATCGTGCCCATAGGACGGTGGACCTAGCCAGGGAGTTGACTAGATCCACAAATGTCCTGAGAGAGGCACTGAAGAATCTCAATGAAAAGAGGTGGGCTGACCGCTTGACCGAGTTAGGAAACACGGATGGCACACTATGGGGAGTCTACAGGGCGCTCAAGAGAGATCCGGATGTAAAGACGATACACGGAAGAAATGGATTGGTCTACACGGATGCAGAAAAATCTGAAGCCATGGCGGACGCTCTAGAAAGAGAGTGTGTTATCAACTCTCACGACGACGATGACGAAAACCTCGAGAGGTTAGTCAAGAAAACGGTAAAGAACTTCCGCGAGAGGATTGGGCCCAGGCCGCCTCCGGAGTTTGCAACTCCGAAGGAGGTCAAGGGTATAATCCAGAAGATACGGCTCAAGAAAGCTCCAGGGTGCGATGGGGTAACCAATCGCATGCTGAAAAAGCTGCCGAGAAAAGGAATTGCCGCCATCACCGCCATTGCAAACGCAGTCATCAGACTGCGGTATTTCCCGGATAGATGGAAATACGCAGTGGTGAGAATGATACCGAAGCCAGGGAAGGACAAAAAGTTCCCACAAAATTACCGACCGATTAGCTTATTGCCAGCAATAAGCAAGGTCGTGGAGCGAGTGGTTCTAAAGAGATTTGCGAAGGTGCTCGAAGATAATAGCATCCTTCCACCCGAACAATTCGGGTTCAGAAAAAACCACTCGTCAGAAGAACAACTGTTATGTGTCACTGAATACATAACAGAAACCCTGGACAGAAGACAAGGCGCGGCCATCGTCCTACTCGATGTTGAAAGAGCTTTCGACAGGGTATGGCACGATGGTCTGATACATAAGATGATCGAACTGGGTTTCCCAGAATGGATCACCGAGCTGATTGACTCATACCTAAGAGAACGAAGTTTCTCTGTGAAAATGGGTGCAGTCAAATCGGCCAGAAGATGGGTGGAGGCAGGAGTACCGCAAGGAGCGGTGCTAGCGCCCCACCTCTACAATGTATACACCAGTGATATTCCGCGGAGGAACAACACTAGGATAGCCCTGTATGCAGACGACACGGCCATTATGGCAAGACACAAACGACCGGACCGCGCCGTCGGATTCGTCCAGGAACACCTGGACGATCTGATGGAGTGGTTGATAGCCTGGAAGATCAAGGTGAATATCGCCAAGACACAGGCTATACACGTCTCGCAGAGAAAGAGCAGACCCGGTCATCAACTGGAAATAGAAGGCGAAAGAGTGGCATGGAAGGATACTGTAAAGTATCTAGGTGTCACCTTCGACAAGACGATGTCATGGAGGCAACATGCGAAGAACGCACGGTGTAAAGCCGTGTCTGTTGTGAAGATAGCTTACCCGCTAATTTGCAGAACAAGCAAATTAGACGTGAAGCTAAAGATCCTAATGATCAGATCATTAGTGAGAAGCGTTATGATGTATGGATCGATCGCGTGGGGCTACGCGGCAAAATCCTACATCAAGCAATTGGAAAGTTACGAGAACAAGCTAGTGAGACTAGCTCTCGATGCCCCTTGGTACATCTCCAATGTACAGATACACAGAGAGATGATGTGGACTCCCTTTAGGCAGTGCATGCAAGAAAAGGCAGAGAAAGCCTTTCTGAAGATACGGGACCACCCAAATCAAGAACTGCGAAGGTTAACGGACTATCGTCCGGAAGACATCGCAGCTTTGGGTGGTCGACGGCGCAGAAGACCGAAACTCCAACTCTTGGAGGATTAGGTTGACTGTTGCCCAACGCGGGATGGGACTATGTCCCCGTTTGGTAAAAAAGGAAAGAAATTGGCGATGTGCAGTGAAGTGAAGTTTTTCTCATTTTCAGGTAAAAAGGTAAGAGATATACATTTGGCCGAAACACCATCAGTGTGATCGGAAAATAAATACTTAAGATTACACCCCCCTCTGGTACTTGTCCCCCAGAGGGGTGTGGTGCGAAGCGCTTGGCCCACCCCGTCGGCGGCCAAGCAGCGGAAACACCAATGGAAGAGAAGATAACGGTTTTGTGAGTAGCTTTCGACTACGGAAACCTTATCCCATCTACCAAATAGTGCAGATACGGGATTATTTTAGAAAATAATCTCGGGTGGATGGAGGGCGCGAAACGCGAAACGACAATTTAGTTCGCTCTGATACATCCTCGGCTAAACATCGTCAAGTTAACTTTCGTGTATTTAAAAATTATCCTCTTTGCGTCAAGAGTTCTTCTAAACAGTGTTGCAATGGATAATTCTATTTGCATGGAGGTCATTCAAAGAACTTCGACCCCGACTAAGACGAAAAGTTTTGGACCAAACCAGAGGGAGTTCGAACTTTAGATTAAAAGGGATCGCGGCTAATGGATATATTCTAAGTGGTAATGTGGCAAAATCCAAAAGCAAATCGTCTTGTTTGTGATTGTTGAAGATAATTTAATTCATGTAAGTTAGTTTTGTATTTATAGGTCTTTCAATTTTGTATTTATTTTAAATAGATAAGTCAATGTATATTAAAATTAATAATTTTGATAATAATACTTGTAGAGAAAAAGTAATTAAAAAAATAGATTTTTGTGATAACCCAAATTTGTCATTAGATATTAAATTTCCACATCCTGAAAATAGTATTTAAATTTAATGTAAATAATAGCTTTTTTAGCGAACATGTAAGAAATTACAGATTCAAACTGTCAAGTAAACTTTCCATTTAATAAAATTATAAATAATGAATATTTCGTTTAATTTGTGAAAATTTCACATTTTAGTTAGAGCTCAATTTAATTATCAGAAATTTTGGTAAATGTACCTTGAAAGAAAGTATTAAATTATATGTATATGAAAACTTTTTTCACCGAATATATCGAAAATTACATATTCAATTTGACAAGTAATTTTTACGGTTGGGTGCAGCTTTATATCTTGAAAGAAAATATTTTTTTAAGTATATGTTTACATTAGCCACTAATAGCTTTCTTAAGTTTTTTTTTTTACTGTTGGTTAAAGACCGCTCTATGCAGGTAAGTTATTTTTTACGGTTGTTTGAAGACCGCTTTATTCAGGTAAGTTATCTTTGTCATTATTAGGTCCGATATTTTATTCTTTCTATATTTGATATAAATTATAATCATATGTTTTCATTTTTTAAAATTTAATATTATAGCCAAAGCCTTATATTATTATTGGGTATTTAAGTTAACATGTCCTGAAGGACAATATTAAAATAAACAAATATTATATTTTGAAGGTGAACTTTTGATCCGCAACATAAGACAAAATATTAAGCCATGCTTGACTCAGAGAAGATTGGGGGTGATGTCAGCATACGCCACCAGCTGGAATGGGTGGGGCGAAGGTACATATAAAAAGCAGCACTTCACGTGACAATTTAGTTCGCTCTGATACATCCTCGGCTAAACATCGTCAAGTTAACTTTCGTGTATTTAAAAATTATCCTCTTTGCGTCAAGAGTTCTTCTAAACAGTGTTGCAATGGATAATTCTATTTGCATGGAGGTCATTCAAAGAACTTCGACCCCGACTAAGACGAAAAGTTTTGGACCAAACCAGAGGGAGTTCGAAACCTTCAGTGCCAGAATTGAGGAAGGATTGAGATACTTTAGATTAAAAGGGATCGCGGCTAATGGATATATTCTAAGTGGTAATGTGGCAAAATCCAAAAGCAAATCGTCTTGTTTGTGATTGTTGAAGATAATTTAATTCATGTAAGTTAGTTTTGTATTTATAGGTCTTTCAATTTTGTATTTATTTTAAATAGATAAGTCAATGTATATTAAAATTAATAATTTTGATAATAATACTTGTAGAGAAAAAGTAATTAAAAAAATAGATTTTTGTGATAACCCAAATTTGTCATTAGATATTAAATCCACCACATCCTGAAAATAGTATTTAAATTTAATGTAAATAATAGCTTTTTTAGCGAACATGTAAGAAATTACAGATTCAAACTGTCAAGTAAACTTTCCATTTAATAAAATTATAAATAATGAATATTTCGTTTAATTTGTGAAAATTTCACATTTTAGTTAGAGCTCAATTTAATTATCAGAAATTTTGGTAAATGTACCTTGAAAGAAAGTATTAAATTATATGTATATGAAAACTTTTTTCACCGAATATATCGAAAATTACATATTCAATTTGACAAGTAATTTTTACGGTTGGGTGCAGCTTTATATCTTGAAAGAAAATATTTTTTTAAGTATATGTTTACATTAGCCACTAATAGCTTTCTTAAGTGTTTTTTTTACTGTTGGTTAAAGACCGCTCTATGCAGGTAAGTAATTTTTTACGGTTGTTTGAAGACCGCTTTATTCAGGTAAGTTATCTTTGCCATTATTAGGTCCGATATTTTATTCTTTCTCTATTTGATATAAATTATAATCATATGTTTTCATTTTTTAAAATTTAATATTATAGCCAAAGCCTTATATTATTATTGGGTATTTAAGTTAACATGTCCTGAAGGACAATTTTAAAATAAACAAATATTATATTTTGAAAGTGAACTTTTGATCCGCAACATAAGACAAAATATTAACCCATGCTTGACTCAGAGAAGATTGGGGGTGATGTCAGCATACGCCACCAGCTGGAATGGGTGGGGCGAAGGTACATATAAAAAGCAGCACTTCACGTGACAATTTAGTTCGCTCTGATACATCCTCGGCTAAACATCGTCAAGTTAACTTTCGTGTATTTAAAAATTATCCTCTTTGCGTCAAGAGTTCTTCTAAACAGTCTTGCAATGGATAATTCTATTTGCATGGAGGTCATTCAAAGAACTTCGACCGCGACTAAGACGAAAAGTTTTGGACCAAACCAGAGGGAGTTCGAAACCTTCAGTGCCAGAATTGAAGAAGGATTGAGATACTTTAGATTAAAAGGGATCGCGGCTAATGGATATATTCTAAGTGGTAATGTGGCAAAATCCAAAAGCAAATCGTCTTGTTTGTGATTGTTGAAGTTAATTTAATTCATGTAAGTTAGTTTTGTATTTATAGGTCTTTCAATTTTGTATTTATTTTAAATAGATAAGTCAATGTTTATTAAAATTAATAATTTTGATAATAATACTTGTAGAGAAAAAGTAATTAAAAAAATAGATTTTTTGTGATAACCCAAATTTGTCATTAGATATTAAATTTCCACATCCTGAAAATAGTATTTAAATTTAATGTAAATAATAGCTTTTTTAGCGAACATGTAAGAAATTACAGATTCAAACTGTCAAGTAAACTTTCCATTTAATAAAATTATAAATAATGAATATTTCGTTTAATTTGTGAAAATTTCACATTTTAGTTAGAGCTCAATTTAATTATCAGAAATTTTGGTAAATGTACCTTGAAAGAAAGTATTAAATTATATGTATATGAAAACTTTTTTCACCGAATATATCGAAAATTACATATTCAATTTGACAAGTAATTTTTACGGTTGGGTGCAGCTTTATATCTTGAAAGAAAATATTTTTTTAAGTATATGTTTACATTAGCCACTAATAGCTTTCTTAAGTGTTTTTTTTACTGTTGGTTAAAGACCGCTCTATGCAGGTAAGTAATTTTTTACGGTTGTTTGAAGACCGCTTTATTCAGGTAAGTTATCTTTGTCATTATTAGGTCCGATATTTTATTCTTTCTATATTTGATATAAATTATAATCATATGTTTTCATTTTTTAAAATTTAATATTATAGCCAAAGCCTTATATTATTATTGGGTATTTAAGTTAACATGTCCTGAAGGACAATTTTAAAATAAACAAATATTATATTTTGAAAGTGAACATTTGATCCGCATCATAAGACAAAATATTAACCCATGCTTGACTCAGAGAAGATTGGGGGTGATGTCAGCATACGCCACCAGCTGGAATGGGTGGGGCGAAGGTACATATAAAAAGCAGCACTTCACGTGACAATTTAGTTCGCTCTGATACATCCTCGGCTAAACATCGTCAAGTTAACTTTCGTGTATTTAAAAATTATCCTCTTTGCGTCAAGAGTTCTTCTAAACAGTGTTGCAATGGATAATTCTATTTGCATGGAGGTCATTCAAAGAACTTCGACCCCGACTAAGACGAAAAGTTTTGGACCAAACCAGAGGGAGTTCGAAACCTTCAGTGCCAGAATTGAGGAAGGATTGAGATACTTTAGATTAAAAGGGATCGCGGCTAATGGATATATTCTAAGTGGTAATGTGGCAAAATCCAAAAGCAAATCGTCTTGTTTGTGATTGTTGAAGATAATTTAATTCATGTAAGTTAGTTTTGTATTTATAGGTCTTTCAATTTTGTATTTATTTTAAATAGATAAGTCAATGTATATTAAAATTAATAATTTTGATAATAATACTTGTAGAGAAAAAGTAATTAAAAAAATAGATTTTTGTGATAACCCAAATTTGTCATTAGATATTAAATTTCCACATCCTGAAAATAGTATTTAAATTTAATGTAAATAATAGCTTTTTTAGCGAACATGTAAGAAATTACAGATTCAAACTGTCAAGTAAACTTTCCATTTAATAAAATTATAGATAATGAATATTTCGTTTAATTTGTGAAAATTTCACATTTTAGTTAGAGCTCAATTTAATTATCAGAAATTTTGGTAAATGTACCTTGAAAGAAAGTATTAAATTATATGTATATGAAAACTTTTTTCACCGAATATATCGAAAATTACATATTCAATTTGACAAGTAATTTTTACGGTTGGGTGCAGCTTTATACCTTGAAAGAATATATTTTTTTAAGTATATGTTTACATTAGCCACTAATAGCTTTCTTAAGTGTTTTTTTTACTGTTGGTTAAAGACCGCTCTATGCAGGTAAGTAATTTTTTACGGTTGTTTGAAGACCGCTTTATTCAGGTAAGTTATCTTTGCCATTATTAGGTCCGATATTTTATTCTTTCTATATTTGATATAAATTATAATCATATGTTTTCATTTTTTAAAATTTAATATTATAGCCAAAGCCTTATATTATTATTGGGTATTTAAGTTAACATGTCCTGAAGGACAATTTTAAAATAAACAAATATTATATTTTGAAAGTGAACTTTTGATCCGCAACATAAGACAAAATATTAAGCCATGCTTGACTCAGAGAAGATTGGGGGTGATGTCAGCATACGCCACCAGCTGGAATGGGTGGGGCGAAGGTACATATAAAAAGCAGCACTTCACGTGACAATTTAGTTCGCTCTGATACATCCTCGGCTAAACATCGTCAAGTTAACTTTCGTGTATTTAAAAATTATCCTCTTTGCGTCAAGAGTTCTTCTAAACAGTGTTGCAATGGATAATTCTATTTGCATGGAGGTCATTCAAAGAACTTCGACCCCGACTAAGACGAAAAGTTTTGGACCAAACCAGAGGGAGTTCGAAACCTTCAGTGCCAGAATTGAAGAAGGATTGAGATACTTTAGATTAAAAGGGATCGCGGCTAATGGATATATTCTAAGTGGTAATGTGGCAAAATCCAAAAGCAAATCGTCTTGTTTGTGATTGTTGAAGTTAATTTAATTCATGTAAGTTAGTTTTGTATTTATAGGTCTTTCAATTTTGTATTTATTTTAAATAGATAAGTCAATGTTTATTAAAATTAATAATTTTGATAATAATACTTGTAGAGAAAAAGTAATTAAAAAAATAGATTTTTGTGATAACCCAAATTTGTCATTAGATATTAAATTTCCACATCCTGAAAATAGTATTTAAATTTAATGTAAATAATAGCTTTTTTAGCGAACATGTAAGAAATTACAGATTCAAACTGTCAAGTAAACTTTCCATTTAATAAAATTATAAATAATGAATATTTCGTTTAATTTGTGAAAATTTCACATTTTAGTTAGAGCTCAATTTAATTATCAGAAATTTTGGTAAATGTACCTTGAAAGAAAGTATTAAATTATATGTATATGAAAACTTTTTTCACCGAATATATCGAAAATTACATATTCAATTTGACAAGTAATTTTTACGGTTGGGTGCAGCTTTATATCTTGAAAGAAAATATTTTTTTAAGTATATGTTTACATTAGCCACTAATAGCTTTCTTAAGTGTTTTTTTTACTGTTGGTTAAAGACCGCTCTATGCAGGTAAGTAATTTTTTACGGTTGTTTGAAGACCGCTTTATTCAGGTAAGTTATCTTTGTCATTATTAGGTCCGATATTTTATTCTTTCTATATTTGATATAAATTATAATCATATGTTTTCATTTTTTAAAATTTAATATTATAGCCAAAGCCTTATATTATTATTGGGTATTTAAGTTAACATGTCCTGAAGGACAATTTTAAAATAAACAAATATTATATTTTGAAAGTGAACTTTTGATCCGCAACATAAGACAAAATATTAAGCCATGCTTGACTCAGAGAAGATTGGGGGTGATGTCAGCATACGCCACCAGCTGGAATGGGTGGGGCGAAGGTACATATAAAAAGCAGCACTTCACGTGACAATTTAGTTCGCTCTGATACATCCTCGGCTAAACATCGTCAAGTTAACTTTCGTGTATTTAAAAATTATCCTCTTTGCGTCAAGAGTTCTTCTAAACAGTGTTGCAATGGATAATTCTATTTGCATGGAGGTCATTCAAAGAACTTCGACCCCGACTAAGACGAAAAGTTTTGGACCAAACCAGAGGGAGTTCGAAACCTTCAGTGCCAGAATTGAAGAAGGATTGAGATACTTTAGATTAAAAGGGATCGCGGCTAATGGATATATTCTAAGTGGTAATGTGGCAAAATCCAAAAGCAAATCGTCTTGTTTGTGATTGTTGAAGATAATTTAATTCATGTAAGTTAGTTTTGTATTTATAGGTCTTTCAATTTTGTATTTATTTTAAATAGATAAGTCAATGTATATTAAAATTAATAATTTTGATAATAATACTTGTAGAGAAAAAGTAATTAAAAAAATAGATTTTTGTGATAACCCAAATTTGTCATTAGATATTAAATTTCCACATCCTGAAAATAGTATTTAAATTTAATGTAAATGATAGCTTTTTTAGCGAACATGTAAGAAATTACAGATTCAAACTGTCAAGTAAACTTTCCATTTAATAAAATTATAAATAATGAATATTTCGTTTAATTTGTGAAAATTTCACATTTTAGTTAGAGCTCAATTTAATTATCAGAAATTTTGGTAAATGTACCTTGAAAGAAAGTATTAAATTATATGTATATGAAAACTTTTTTTACCGAATATATCGAAAATTACATATTCAATTTGACAAGTAATTTTTACGGTTGGGTGCAGCTTTATATCTTGAAAGAAAATATTTTTTTAAGTATATGTTTACATTAGCCACTAATAGCTTTCTTAAGTGTTATTTTTACTGTTGGTTAAAGACCGCTCTATGCAGGTAAGTAATTTTTTACGGTTGTTTGAAGACCGCTTTATACAGGTAAGTTATCTTTGTCATTATTAGGTCCGATATTTTATTCTTTCTATATTTGATATAAATTATAATCATATGTTTTCATTTTTTAAAATTTAATATTATAGCCAAAGCCTTATATTATTATTGGGTATTTAAGTTAACATGTCCTGAAGGACAATTTTAAAATAAACAAATATTATATTTTGAAAGTGAACTTTTGATCCGCAACATAAGACAAAATATTAAGCCATGCTTGACTCAGAGAAGATTGGGGGTGATGTCAGCATACGCCACCAGCTGGAATGGGTGGGGCGAAGGTACATATAAAAAGCAGCACTTCACGTGACAATTTAGTTCGCTCTGATACATCCTCGGCTAAACATCGTCAAGTTAACTTTCGTGTATTTAAAAATTATCCTCTTTGCGTCAAGAGTTCTTCTAAACAGTGTTGGAATGGATAATTCTATTTGCATGGAGGTCATTCAAAGAACTTCGACCCCGACTAAGACGAAAAGTTTTGGACCAAACCAGAGGGAGTTCGAAACCTTCAGTGCCAGAATTGAAGAAGGATTGAGATACTTTAGATTAAAAGGGATCGCGGCTAATGGATATATTCTAAGTGGTAATGTGGCAAAATCCAAAAGCAAATCGTCTTGTTTGTGATTGTTGAAGATAATTTAATTCATGTAAGTTAGTTTTGTATTTATAGGTCTTTCAATTTTGTATTTATTTTAAATAGATAAGTCAATGTATATTAAAATTAATAATTTTGATAATAATACTTGTAGAGAAAAAGTAATTAAAAAAATAGATTTTTGTGATAACCCAAATTTGTCATTAGATATTAAATTACCACATCCTGAAAATAGTATTTAAATTTAATGTAAATAATAGCTTTTTTAGCGAACATGTAAGAAATTACAGATTCAAACTGTCAAATAAACTTTCCATTTAATAAAATTATAAATAATGAATATTTCGTTTAATTTGTGAAAATTTCACATTTTAGTTAGAGCTCAATTTAATTATCAGAAATTTTGGTAAATATACCTTGAAAGAAAGTATTAAATTATATGTATATGAAAACTTTTTTCACCGAATATATCGAAAATTACATATTCAATTTGACAAGTAATTTTTACGGTTGGGTGCAGCTTTATATCTTGAAAGAAAATATTTTTTTAAGTATATGTTCACATTAGCCACTAATAGCTTTCTTAAGTGTTTTTTTTACTGTTGGTTAAAGACCGCTCTATGCAGGTAAGTAATTTTTTACGGTTGTTTGAAGACCGCTTTATTCAGGTAAGTTATCTTTGTCATTATTAGGTCCGATATTTTATTCTTTCTATATTTGATATAAATTATAATCATATGTTTTCATTTTTTAAAATTTAATATTATAGCCAAGGCCTTATATTATTATTGGGTATTTAAGTTAACATGTCCTGAAGGACAATTTTAAAATAAACAAATATTATATTTTGAAAGTGAACTTTTGATCCGCAACATAAGACAAAATATTAAGCCATGCTTGACTCAGAGAAGATTGGGGGTGATGTCAGCATACGCCACCAGCTGGAATGGGTGGGGCGAAGGTACATATAAAAAGCAGCACTTCACGTGACAATTTAGTTCGCTCTGATACATCCTCGGCTAAACATCGTCAAGTTAACTTTCGTGTATTTAAAAATTATCCTCTTTGCGTCAAGAGTTCTTCTAAACAGTGTTGCAATGGATAATTCTATTTGCATGGAGGTCATTCAAAGAACTTCGACCCCGACTAAGACGAAAAGTTTTGGACCAAACCAGAGGGAGTTCGAAACCTTCAGTGCCAGAATTGAAGAAGGATTGAGATACTTTAGATTAAAAGGGATCGCGGCTAATGGATATATTCTAAGTGGTAATGTGGCAAAATCCAAAAGCAAATCGTCTTGTTTGTGATTGTTGAAGATAATTTAATTCATGTAAGTTAGTTTTGTATTTATAGGTCTTTCAATTTTGTATTTATTTTAAATAGATAAGTCAATGTATATTAAAATTAATAATTTTGATAATAATACTTGTAGAGAAAAAGTAATTAAAAAAATAGATTTTTGTGATAACCCAAATTTGTCATTAGATATTAAATCCACCACATCCTGAAAATAGTATTTAAATTTAATGTAAATAATAGCTTTTTTAGCGAACATGTAAGAAATTACAGATTCAAACTGTCAAGTAAACTTTCCATTTAATAAAATTATAAATAATGAATATTTCGTTTAATTTGTGAAAATTTCACATTTTAGTTAGAGCTCAATTTAATTATCAGAAATTTTGGTAAATGTACCTTGAAAGAAAGTATTAAATTATATGTATATGAAAACTTTTTTCACCGAATATATCGAAAATTACATATTCAATTTGACAAGTAATTTTTACGGTTGGGTGCAGCTTTATACCTTGAAAGAATATATTTTTTTAAGTATATGTTTACATTAGCCACTAATAGCTTTCTTAAGTGTTTTTTTTACTGTTGGTTAAAGACCGCTCTATGCAGGTAAGTAATTTTTTACGGTTGTTTGAAGACCGCTTTATACAGGTAAGTTATCTTTGTCATTATTAGGTCCGATATTTTATTCTTTCTATATTTGATATAAATTATAATCATATGTTTTCATTTTTTAAAATTTAATATTATAGCCAAAGCCTTATATTATTATTGGGTATTTAAGTTAACATGTCCTGAAGGACAATTTTAAAATAAACAAATATTATATTTTGAAAGTGAACTTTTGATCCGCAACATAAGACAAAATATTAAGCCATGCTTGACTCAGAGAAGATTGGGGGTGATGTCAGCATACGCCACCAGCTGGAATGGGTGGGGCGAAGGTACATATAAAAAGCAGCACTTCACGTGACAATTTAGTTCGCTCTGATACATCCTCGGCTAAACATCGTCAAGTTAACTTTCGTGTATTTAAAAATTATCCTCTTTGCGTCAAGAGTTCTTCTAAACAGTGTTGCAATGGATAATTCTATTTGCATGGAGGTCATTCAAAGAACTTCGACCCCGACTAAGACGAAAAGTTTTGGACCAAACCAGAGGGAGTTCGAAACCTTCAGTGCCAGAATTGAAGAAGGATTGAGTTACTTTAGATTAAAAGGGATCGCGGCTAATGGATATATTCTAAGTGGTAATGTGGCAAAATCCAAAAGCAAATCGTCTTGTTTGTGATTGTTGAAGATAATTTAATTCATGTAAGTTAGTTTTGTATTTATAGGTCTTTCAATTTTGTATTTATTTTAAATAGATAAGTCAATGTATATTAAAATTAATAATTTTGATAATAATACTTGTAGAGAAAAAGTAATTAAAAAAATAGATTTTTGTGATAACCCAAATTTGTCATTAGATATTAAATTACCACATCCTGAAAATAGTATTTAAATTTAATGTAAATAATAGCTTTTTTAGCGAACATGTAAGAAATTACAGATTCAAACTGTCAAGTAAACTTTCCATTTAATAAAATTATAAATAATGAATATTTCGTTTAATTTGTGAAAATTTCACATTTTAGTTAGAGCTCAATTTAATTATCAGAAATTTTGGTAAATATACCTTGAAAGAAAGTATTAAATTATATGTATATGAAAACTTTTTTCACCGAATATATCGAAAATTACATATTCAATTTGACAAGTAATTTTTACGGTTGGGTGCAGCTTTATATCTTGAAAGAAAATATTTTTTTAAGTATATGTTTACATTAGCCACTAATAGCTTTCTTAAGTGTTTTTTTTACTGTTGGTTAAAGACCGCTCTATGTTTATTTTTACGCTTGTTTGAAGACCGCTTTATACAGGTAAAGTTATCTTTGTCATTATTAGGTCCGATATTTTATTCTTTCTATATTTGATATAAATTATAATCATATGTTTTCATTTTTTAAAATTTAATATTATAGCCAAAGCCCTTATATTATTATTGGGTATTAAGTTAACATGTCCTGAAGGACAATTTTAAAATAAACAAATATTATATTTTGAAAGTGAACTTTTGATCCGGCAACATAAGACAAAATATTAAGCCATGCTTGACTCAGAGAAGATTGGGGGTGATGTCAGCATACGCCACCAGCTGGAATGGGTGGGGCGAAGGTACATATAAAAAGCAGCACTTCACGTGGACAATTTTAGTTCGCTCTGATACATCCTCGGCCTAAACATCGTCAAGTTAACTTTCGTGTATTTAAAAATTATCCTCTTTGCGTCAAGAGTTCTTCTAAACAGTGTTGCAATGGATAATTCTATTTGCATGGAGGTCATTCAAAGAACTTCGACCCCGACTAAGACGAAAAGTTTTGGACCAAACCAGAGGGAGTTCGAAACCTTCAGTGCCAGAATTGAAGAAGGATTGAGTTACTTTAGATTAAAAGGGATCGCGGCTAATGGATATATTCTAAGTGGTAATGTGGCAAAATCCAAAAGCAAATCGTCTTGTTGTTGTGATTGTTGAAGATAATTTAATTCATGTAAGTTAGTTTTGTATTTATAGGTCTTTCAATTTTGTATTTATTTTAAATAGATAAGTCAATGATATATTAAAATTAATAATTTTGATAATAATACTTGTAGAGAAAAAGTAATTAAAAAAATAGATTTTTGTGATAACCCAAATTTGTCATTAGATATTAAATTACCACATCCTGAAAATAGTATTTAAATTTAATGTAATTAATAGCTTTTTTAGCGAACATGTAAGAAATTACAGATTCAAACTGTCAAGTAAACTTTCCATTTAATAAAATTATAAATAATGAATATTTCGTTTAATTTGTGAAAATTTCACATTTTAGTTAGAGCTCAATTTAATTATCAGAAATTTTGGTAAATATACCTTGAAAGAAAGTATTAAATTATATGTATATGAAATCTTTTTTCACCGAATATATCGAAAATTACATATTCAATTTGACAAGTAATTTTTACGGTTGGGTGCAGCTTTATATCTTGAAAGAAAAATATTTTTTTAAGTATATGTTCACATTAGCCACCTAATAGCTTTCTTAAGTGTTTTTTTTACTGTTGGTTAAAGACCGCTCTATGCAGGTAAGTAATTTTTTACGGTTGTTTGAAGACCGCTTTATTCAGGTAAGTTATCTTTGTCATTATTAGATCCGATATTTTATTCTTTCTATATTTGATATAAATTATAATCATATGTTTTCATTTTTTAAAATTTAATATTATAGCCAAGGCCTTATATTATTATTGGGTATTTAAGTTAACATGTCCTGAAGGACAATTTTAAAATAAACAAATATTATATTTTGAAAGTGAACTTTTGATCCGCAACATAAGACAAAATATTAAGCCATGCTTGACTCAGAGAAGATTGGGGGTGATGTCAGCATACGCCACCAGCTGGAATGGGTGGGGCGAAGGTACATATAAAAAGCAGCACTTCACGTGACAATTTAGTTCGCTCTGATACATCCTCGGCTAAACATCGTCAAGTTAACTTTCGTGTATTTAAAAATTATCCTCTTTGCGTCAAGAGTTCTTCTAAACAGTGTTGCAATGGATAATTCTATTTGCATGGAGGTCATTCAAAGAACTTCGACCCCGACTAAGACGAAAAGTTTTGGACCAAACCAGAGGGAGTTCGAAACCTTCAGTGCCAGAATTGAAGAAGGATTGAGATACTTTAGATTAAAAGGGATCGCGGCTAATGGATATATTCTAAGTGGTAATGTGGCAAAATCCAAAAGCAAATCGTCTTGTTTGTGATTGTTGAAGATAATTTAATTCATGTAAGTTAGTTTTGTATTTATAGGTCTTTCAATTTTGTATTTATTTTAAATAGATAAGTCAATGTTTATTAAAATTAATAATTTTGATAATAATACTTGTAGAGAAAAAGTAATTAAAAAAATAGATTTTTGTGATAACCCAAATTTGTCATTAGATATTACATTTCCACATCCTGAAAATAGTATTTAAATTTAATGTAAATAATAGCTTTTTTAGCGAACATGTAAGAAATTACAGATTCAAACTGTCAAGTAAACTTTCCATTTAATAAAATTATAAATAATGAATATTTCGTTTAATTTGTGAAAATTTCACATTTTAGTTAGAGCTCAATTTAATTATCAGAAATTTTGGTAAATGTACCTTGAAAGAAAGTATTAAATTATATGTATATGAAAACTTTTTTCACCGAATATATCGAAAATTACATATTCAATTTGACAAGTAATTTTTACGGTTGGGTGCAGCTTTATATCTTGAAAGAAAATATTTTTTTAAGTATATGTTTACATTAGCCACTAATAGCTTTCTTAAGTGTTTTTTTTACTGTTGGTTAAAGACCGCTCTATGCAGGTAAGTAATTTTTTACGGTTGTTTGAAGACCGCTTTATTCAGGTAAGTTATCTTTGTCATTATTAGGTCCGATATTTTATTCTTTCTATATTTGATATAAATTATAATCATATGTTTTCATTTTTTAAAATTTAATATTATAGCCAAAGCCTTATATTATTATTGGGTATTTAAGTTAACATGTCCTGAAGGACAATTTTAAAATAAACAAATATTATATTTTGAAAGTGAACTTTTGATCCGCAACATAAGACAAAATATTAAGCCATGCTTGACTCAGAGAAGATTGGGGGTGATGTCAGCATACGCCACCAGCTGGAATGGGTGGGGCGAAGGTACATATAAAAAGCAGCACTTCACGTGACAATTTAGTTCGCTCTGATACATCCTCGGCTAAACATCGTCAAGTTAACTTTCGTGTATTTAAAAATTATCCTCTTTGCGTCAAGAGTTCTTCTAAACAGTGTTGCAATGGATAATTCTATTTGCATGGAGGTCATTCAAAGAACTTCGACCCCGACTAAGACGAAAAGTTTTGGACCAAACCAGAGGGAGTTCGAAACCTTCAGTGCCAGAATTGAAGAAGGATTGAGTTACTTTAGATTAAAAGGGATCGCGGCTAATGGATATATTCTAAGTGGTAATGTGGCAAAATCCAAAAGCAAATCGTCTTGTTTGTGATTGTTGAAGATAATTTAATTCATGTAAGTTAGTTTTGTATTTATAGGTCTTTCAATTTTGTATTTATTTTAAATAGATAAGTCAATGTATATTAAAATTAATAATTTTGATAATAATACTTGTAGAGAAAAAGTAATTAAAAAAATAGATTTTTGTGATAACCCAAATTTGTCATTAGATATTAAATTTCCACATCCTGAAAATAGTATTTAAATTTAATGTAAATAATAGCTTTTTTAGCGAACATGTAAGAAATTACAGATTCAAACTGTCAAGTAAACTTTCCATTTAATAAAATTATAAATAATGAATATTTCGTTTAATTTGTGAAAATTTCACATTTTAGTTAGAGCTCAATTTAATTATCAGAAATTTTGGTAAATGTACCTTGAAAGAAAGTATTAAATTATATGTATATGAAAACTTTTTTCACCGAATATATCGAAAATTACATATTCAATTTGACAAGTAATTTTTACGGTTGGGTGCAGCTTTATACCTTGAAAGAATATATTTTTTTAAGTATATGTTTACATTAGCCACTAATAGCTTTCTTAAGTGTTTTTTTTACTGTTGGTTAAAGACCGCTCTATGCAGGTAAGTAATTTTTTACGGTTGTTTGAAGACCGCTTTATTCAGGTAAGTTATCTTTGCCATTATTAGGTCCGATATTTTATTCTTTCTATATTTGATATAAATTATAATCATATGTTTTCATTTTTTAAAATTTAATATTATAGCCAAAGCCTTATATTATTATTGGGTATTTAAGTTAACATGTCCTGAAGGACAATTTTAAAATAAACAAATATTATATTTTGAAAGTGAACTTTTGATCCGCAACATAAGACAAAATATTAAGCCATGCTTGACTCAGAGAAGATTGGGGGTGATGTCAGCATACGCCACCAGCTGGAATGGGTGGGGCGAAGGTACATATAAAAAGCAGCACTTCACGTGACAATTTAGTTCGCTCTGATACATCCTCGGCTAAACATCGTCAAGTTAACTTTCGTGTATTTAAAAATTATCCTCTTTGCGTCAAGAGTTCTTCTAAACAGTGTTGCAATGGATAATTCTATTTGCATGGAGGTCATTCAAAGAACTTCGACCCCGACTAAGACGAAAAGTTTTGGACCAAACCAGAGGGAGTTCGAAACCTTCAGTGCCAGAATTGAAGAAGGATTGAGATACTTTAGATTAAAAGGGATCGCGGCTAATGGATATATTCTAAGTGGTAATGTGGCAAAATCCAAAAGCAAATCGTCCTGTTTGTGATTGTTGAAGATAATTTAATTCATGTAAGTTAGTTTTGTATTTATAGGTCTTTCAATTTTGTATTTATTTTAAATAGATAAGTCAATGTATATTAAAATTAATAATTTTGATAATAATACTTGTAGAGAAAAAGTAATTAAAAAAATAGATTTTTGTGATAACCCAAATTTGTCATTAGATATTAAATTTCCACATCCTGAAAATAGTATTTAAATTTAATGTAAATGATAGCTTTTTTAGCGAACATGTAAGAAATTACAGATTCAAACTGTCAAGTAAACTTTCCATTTAATAAAATTATAAATAATGAATATTTCGTTTAATTTGTGAAAATTTCACATTTTAGTTAGAGCTCAATTTAATTATCAGAAATTTTGGTAAATGTACCTTGAAAGAAAGTATTAAATTATATGTATATGAAAACTTTTTTTACCGAATATATCGAAAATTACATATTCAATTTGACAAGTAATTTTTACGGTTGGGTGCAGCTTTATATCTTGAAAGAAAATATTTTTTTAAGTATATGTTTACATTAGCCACTAATAGCTTTCTTAAGTGTTTTTTTTACTGTTGGTTAAAGACCGCTCTATGCAGGTAAGTAATTTTTTACGCTTGTTTGAAGACCGCTTTATACAGGTAAGTTATCTTTGTCATTATTAGGTCCGATATTTTATTCTTTCTATATTTGATATAAATTATAATCATATGTTTTCATTTTTTAAAATTTAATATTATAGCCAAAGCCTTATATTATTATTGGGTATTTAAGTTAACATGTCCTGAAGGACAATTTTAAAATAAACAAATATTATATTTTGAAAGTGAACTTTTGATCCGCAACATAAGACAAAATATTAAGCCATGCTTGACTCAGAGAAGATTGGGGGTGATGTCAGCATACGCCACCAGCTGGAATGGGTGGGGCGAAGGTACATATAAAAAGCAGCACTTCACGTGACAATTTAGTTCGCTCTGATACATCCTCGGCTAAACATCGTCAAGTTAACTTTCGTGTATTTAAAAATTATCCTCTTTGCGTCAAGAGTTCTTCTAAACAGTGTTGCAATGGATAATTCTATTTGCATGGAGGTCATTCAAAGAACTTCGACCCCGACTAAGACGAAAAGTTTTGGACCAAACCAGAGGGAGTTCGAAACCTTCAGTGCCAGAATTGAAGAAGGATTGAGTTACTTTAGATTAAAAGGGATCGCGGCTAATGGATATATTCTAAGTGGTAATGTGGCAAAATCCAAAAGCAAATCGTCTTGTTTGTGATTGTTGAAGATAATTTAATTCATGTAAGTTAGTTTTGTATTTATAGGTCTTTCAATTTTGTATTTATTTTAAATAGATAAGTCAATGTATATTAAAATTAATAATTTTGATAATAATACTTGTAGAGAAAAAGTAATTAAAAAAATAGATTTTTGTGATAACCCAAATTTGTCATTAGATATTAAATTACCACATCCTGAAAATAGTATTTAAATTTAATGTAAATAATAGCTTTTTTAGCGAACATGTAAGAAATTACAGATTCAAACTGTCAAGTAAACTTTCCATTTAATAAAATTATAAATAATGAATATTTCGTTTAATTTGTGAAAATTTCACATTTTAGTTAGAGCTCAATTTAATTATCAGAAATTTTGGTAAATATACCTTGAAAGAAAGTATTAAATTATATGTATATGAAAACTTTTTTCACCGAATATATCGAAAATTACATATTCAATTTGACAAGTAATTTTTACGGTTGGGTGCAGCTTTATATCTTGAAAGAAAATATTTTTTTAAGTATATGTTCACATTAGCCACTAATAGCTTTCTTAAGTGTTTTTTTTACTGTTGGTTAAAGACCGCTCTATGCAGGTAAGTAATTTTTTACGGTTGTTTGAAGACCGCTTTATTCAGGTAAGTTATCTTTGTCTTTATTAGATCCGATATTTTATTCTTTCTATATTTGATATAAATTATAATCATATGTTTTCATTTTTTAAAATTTAATATTATAGCCAAGGCCTTATATTATTATTGGGTATTTAAGTTAACATGTCCTGAAGGACAATTTTAAAATAAACAAATATTATATTTTGAAAGTGAACTTTTGATCCGCAACATAAGACAAAATATTAAGCCATGCTTGACTCAGAGAAGATTGGGGGTGATGTCAGCATACGCCACCAGCTGGAATGGGTGGGGCGAAGGTACATATAAAAAGCAGCACTTCACGTGACAATTTAGTTCGCTCTGATACATCCTCGGCTAAACATCGTCAAGTTAACTTTCGTGTATTTAAAAATTATCCTCTTTGCGTCAAGAGTTCTTCTAAACAGTGTTGCAATGGATAATTCTATTTGCATGGAGGTCATTCAAAGAACTTCGACCCCGACTAAGACGAAAAGTTTTGGACCAAACCAGAGGGAGTTCGAAACCTTCAGTGCCAGAATTGAAGAAGGATTGAGATACTTTAGATTAAAAGGGATCGCGGCTAATGGATATATTCTAAGTGGTAATGTGGCAAAATCCAAAAGCAAATCGTCTTGTTTGTGATTGTTGAAGATAATTTAATTCATGTAAGTTAGTTTTGTATTTATAGGTCTTTCAATTTTGTATTTATTTTAAATAGATAAGTCAATGTTTATTAAAATTAATAATTTTGATAATAATACTTGTAGAGAAAAAGTAATTAAAAAAATAGATTTTTGTGATAACCCAAATTTGTCATTAGATATTAAATTTCCACATCCTGAAAATAGTATTTAAATTTAATGTAAATAATAGCTTTTTTAGCGAACATGTAAGAAATTACAGATTCAAACTGTCAAGTAAACTTTCCATTTAATAAAATTATAAATAATGAATATTTCGTTTAATTTGTGAAAATTTCACATTTTAGTTAGAGCTCAATTTAATTATCAGAAATTTTGGTAAATGTACCTTGAAAGAAAGTATTAAATTATATGTATATGAAAACTTTTTTCACCGAATATATCGAAAATTACATATTCAATTTGACAAGTAATTTTTACGGTTGGGTGCAGCTTTATATCTTGAAAGAAAATATTTTTTTAAGTATATGTTTACATTAGCCACTAATAGCTTTCTTAAGTGTTTTTTTTACTGTTGGTTAAAGACCGCTCTATGCAGGTAAGTAATTTTTTACGGTTGTTTGAAGACCGCTTTATTCAGGTAAGTTATCTTTGTCATTATTAGGTCCGATATTTTATTCTTTCTATATTTGATATAAATTATAATCATATGTTTTCATTTTTTAAAATTTAATATTATAGCCAAAGCCTTATATTATTATTGGGTATTTAAGTTAACATGTCCTGAAGGACAATTTTAAAATAAACAAATATTATATTTTGAAAGTGAACTTTTGATCCGCAACATAAGACAAAATATTAAGCCATGCTTGACTCAGAGAAGATTGGGGGTGATGTCAGCATACGCCACCAGCTGGAATGGGTGGGGCGAAGGTACATATAAAAAGCAGCACTTCACGTGACAATTTAGTTCGCTCTGATACATCCTCGGCTAAACATCGTCAAGTTAACTTTCGTGTATTTAAAAATTATCCTCTTTGCGTCAAGAGTTCTTCTAAACAGTGTTGCAATGGATAATTCTATTTGCATGGAGGTCATTCAAAGAACTTCGACCCCGACTAAGACGAAAAGTTTTGGACCAAACCAGAGGGAGTTCGAAACCTTCAGTGCCAGAATTGAAGAAGGATTGAGTTACTTTAGATTAAAAGGGATCGCGGCTAATGGATATATTCTAAGTGGTAATGTGGCAAAATCCAAAAGCAAATCGTCTTGTTTGTGATTGTTGAAGATAATTTAATTCATGTAAGTTAGTTTTGTATTTATAGGTCTTTCAATTTTGTATTTATTTTAAATAGATAAGTCAATGTATATTAAAATTAATAATTTTGATAATAATACTTGTAGAGAAAAAGTAATTAAAAAAATAGATTTTTGTGATAACCCAAATTTGTCATTAGATATTAAATTTCCACATCCTGAAAATAGTATTTAAATTTAATGTAAATAATAGCTTTTTTAGCGAACATGTAAGAAATTACAGATTCAAACTGTCAAGTAAACTTTCCATTTAATAAAATTATAAATAATGAATATTTCGTTTAATTTGTGAAAATTTCACATTTTAGTTAGAGCTCAATTTAATTATCAGAAATTTTGGTAAATGTACCTTGAAAGAAAGTATTAAATTATATGTATATGAAAACTTTTTTCACCGAATATATCGAAAATTACATATTCAATTTGACAAGTAATTTTTACGGTTGGGTGCAGCTTTATACCTTGAAAGAATATATTTTTTTAAGTATATGTTTACATTAGCCACTAATAGCTTTCTTAAGTGTTTTTTTTACTGTTGGTTAAAGACCGCTCTATGCAGGTAAGTAATTTTTTACGCTTGTTTGAAGACCGCTTTATACAGGTAAGTTATCTTTGTCATTATTAGGTCCGATATTTTATTCTTTCTATATTTGATATAAATTATAATCATATGTTTTCATTTTTTAAAATTTAATATTATAGCCAAAGCCTTATATTATTATTGGGTATTTAAGTTAACATGTCCTGAAGGACAATTTTAAAATAAACAAATATTATATTTTGAAAGTGAACTTTTGATCCGCAACATAAGACAAAATATTAAGCCATGCTTGACTCAGAGAAGATTGGGGGTGATGTCAGCATACGCCACCAGCTGGAATGGGTGGGGCGAAGGTACATATAAAAAGCAGCACTTCACGTGACAATTTAGTTCGCTCTGATACATCCTCGGCTAAACATCGTCAAGTTAACTTTCGTGTATTTAAAAATTATCCTCTTTGCGTCAAGAGTTCTTCTAAACAGTGTTGCAATGGATAATTCTATTTGCATGGAGGTCATTCAAAGAACTTCGACCCCGACTAAGACGAAAAGTTTTGGACCAAACCAGAGGGAGTTCGAAACCTTCAGTGCCAGAATTGAAGAAGGATTGAGTTACTTTAGATTAAAAGGGATCGCGGCTAATGGATATATTCTAAGTGGTAATGTGGCAAAATCCAAAAGCAAATCGTCTTGTTTGTGATTGTTGAAGATAATTTAATTCATGTAAGTTAGTTTTGTATTTATAGGTCTTTCAATTTTGTATTTATTTTAAATAGATAAGTCAATGTATATTAAAATTAATAATTTTGATAATAATACTTGTAGAGAAAAAGTAATTAAAAAAATAGATTTTTGTGATAACCCAAATTTGTCATTAGATATTAAATTACCACATCCTGAAAATAGTATTTAAATTTAATGTAAATAATAGCTTTTTTAGCGAACATGTAAGAAATTACAGATTCAAACTGTCAAGTAAACTTTCCATTTAATAAAATTATAAATAATGAATATTTCGTTTAATTTGTGAAAATTTCACATTTTAGTTAGAGCTCAATTTAATTATCAGAAATTTTGGTAAATATACCTTGAAAGAAAGTATTAAATTATATGTATATGAAAACTTTTTTCACCGAATATATCGAAAATTACATATTCAATTTGACAAGTAATTTTTACGGTTGGGTGCAGCTTTATATCTTGAAAGAAAATATTTTTTTAAGTATATGTTCACATTAGCCACTAATAGCTTTCTTAAGTGTTTTTTTTACTGTTGGTTAAAGACCGCTCTATGCAGGTAAGTAATTTTTTACGGTTGTTTGAAGACCGCTTTATTCAGGTAAGTTATCTTTGTCTTTATTAGATCCGATATTTTATTCTTTCTATATTTGATATAAATTATAATCATATGTTTTCATTTTTTAAAATTTAATATTATAGCCAAGGCCTTATATTATTATTGGGTATTTAAGTTAACATGTCCTGAAGGACAATTTTAAAATAAACAAATATTATATTTTGAAAGTGAACTTTTGATCCGCAACATAAGACAAAATATTAAGCCATGCTTGACTCAGAGAAGATTGGGGGTGATGTCAGCATACGCCACCAGCTGGAATGGGTGGGGCGAAGGTACATATAAAAAGCAGCACTTCACGTGACAATTTAGTTCGCTCTGATACATCCTCGGCTAAACATCGTCAAGTTAACTTTCGTGTATTTAAAAATTATCCTCTTTGCGTCAAGAGTTCTTCTAAACAGTGTTGCAATGGATAATTCTATTTGCATGGAGGTCATTCAAAGAACTTCGACCCCGACTAAGACGAAAAGTTTTGGACCAAACCAGAGGGAGTTCGAAACCTTCAGTGCCAGAATTGAAGAAGGATTGAGATACTTTAGATTAAAAGGGATCGCGGCTAATGGATATATTCTAAGTGGTAATGTGGCAAAATCCAAAAGCAAATCGTCTTGTTTGTGATTGTTGAAGATAATTTAATTCATGTAAGTTAGTTTTGTATTTATAGGTCTTTCAATTTTGTATTTATTTTAAATAGATAAGTCAATGTTTATTAAAATTAATAATTTTGATAATAATACTTGTAGAGAAAAAGTAATTAAAAAAATAGATTTTTGTGATAACCCAAATTTGTCATTAGATATTAAATTTCCACATCCTGAAAATAGTATTTAAATTTAATGTAAATAATAGCTTTTTTAGCGAACATGTAAGAAATTACAGATTCAAACTGTCAAGTAAACTTTCCATTTAATAAAATTATAAATAATGAATATTTCGTTTAATTTGTGAAAATTTCACATTTTAGTTAGAGCTCTATTTAATTATCAGAAATTTTGGTAAATGTACCTTGAAAGAAAGTATTAAATTATATGTATATGAAAACTTTTTTCACCGAATATATCGAAAATTACATATTCAATTTGACAAGTAATTTTTACGGTTGGGTGCAGCTTTATACCTTGAAAGAATATATTTTTTTAAGTATATGTTTACATTAGCCACTAATAGCTTTCTTAAGTGTTTTTTTTACTGTTGGTTAAAGACCGCTCTATGCAGGTAAGTAATTTTTTACGGTTGTTTGAAGACCGCTTTATTCAGGTAAGTTATCTTTGCCATTATTAGGTCCGATATTTTATTCTTTCTATATTTGATATAAATTATAATCATATGTTTTCATTTTTTAAAATTTAATATTATAGCCAAAGCCTTATATTATTATTGGGTATTTAAGTTAACATGTCCTGAAGGACAATTTTAAAATAAACAAATATTATATTTTGAAAGTGAACTTTTGATCCGCAACATAAGACAAAATATTAAGCCATGCTTGACTCAGAGAAGATTGGGGGTGATGTCAGCATACGCCACCAGCTGGAATGGGTGGGGCGAAGGTACATATAAAAAGCAGCACTTCACGTGACAATTTAGTTCGCTCTGATACATCCTCGGCTAAACATCGTCAAGTTAACTTTCGTGTATTTAAAAATTATCCTCTTTGCGTCAAGAGTTCTTCTAAACAGTGTTGCAATGGATAATTCTATTTGCATGGAGGTCATTCAAAGAACTTCGACCCCGACTAAGACGAAAAGTTTTGGACCAAACCAGAGGGAGTTCGAAACCTTCAGTGCCAGAATTGAAGAAGGATTGAGATACTTTAGATTAAAAGGGATCGCGGCTAATGGATATATTCTAAGTGGTAATGTAGCAAAATCCAAAAGCAAATCGTCTTGTTTGTGATTGTTGAAGATAATTTAATTCATGTAAGTTAGTTTTGTATTTATAGGTCTTTCAATTTTGTATTTATTTTAAATAGATAAGTCAATGTATATTAAAATTAATAATTTTGATAATAATACTTGTAGAGAAAAAGTAATTAAAAAAATAGATTTTTGTGATAACCCAAATTTGTCATTAGATATTAAATTTCCACATCCTGAAAATAGTATTTAAATTTAATGTAAATGATAGCTTTTTTAGCGAACATGTAAGAAATTACAGATTCAAACTGTCAAGTAAACTTTCCATTTAATAAAATTATAAATAATGAATATTTCGTTTAATTTGTGAAAATTTCACATTTTAGTTAGAGCTCAATTTAATTATCAGAAATTTTGGTAAATGTACCTTGAAAGAAAGTATTAAATTATATGTATATGAAAACTTTTTTTACCGAATATATCGAAAATTACATATTCAATTTGACAAGTAATTTTTACGGTTGGGTGCAGCTTTATATCTTGAAAGAAAATATTTTTTTAAGTATATGTTTACATTAGCCACTAATAGCTTTCTTAAGTGTTTTTTTTACTGTTGGTTAAAGACCGCTCTATGCAGGTAAGTAATTTTTTACGCTTGTTTGAAGACCGCTTTATACAGGTAAGTTATCTTTGTCATTATTAGGTCCGATATTTTATTCTTTCTATATTTGATATAAATTATAATCATATGTTTTCATTTTTTAAAATTTAATATTATAGCCAAAGCCTTATATTATTATTGGGTATTTAAGTTAACATGTCCTGAAGGACAATTTTAAAATAAACAAATATTATATTTTGAAAGTGAACTTTTGATCCGCAACATAAGACAAAATATTAAGCCATGCTTGACTCAGAGAAGATTGGGGGTGATGTCAGCATACGCCACCAGCTGGAATGGGTGGGGCGAAGGTACATATAAAAAGCAGCACTTCACGTGACAATTTAGTTCGCTCTGATACATCCTCGGCTAAACATCGTCAAGTTAACTTTCGTGTATTTAAAAATTATCCTCTTTGCGTCAAGAGTTCTTCTAAACAGTGTTGCAATGGATAATTCTATTTGCATGGAGGTCATTCAAAGAACTTCGACCCCGACTAAGACGAAAAGTTTTGGACCAAACCAGAGGGAGTTCGAAACCTTCAGTGCCAGAATTGAAGAAGGATTGAGTTACTTTAGATTAAAAGGGATCGCGGCTAATGGATATATTCTAAGTGGTAATGTGGCAAAATCCAAAAGCAAATCGTCTTGTTTGTGATTGTTGAAGATAATTTAATTCATGTAAGTTAGTTTTGTATTTATAGGTCTTTCAATTTTGTATTTATTTTAAATAGATAAGTCAATGTATATTAAAATTAATAATTTTGATAATAATACTTGTAGAGAAAAAGTAATTAAAAAAATAGATTTTTGTGATAACCCAAATTTGTCATTAGATATTAAATTACCACATCCTGAAAATAGTATTTAAATTTAATGTAATTAATAGCTTTTTTAGCGAACATGTAAGAAATTACAGATTCAAACTGTCAAGTAAACTTTCCATTTAATAAAATTATAAATAATGAATATTTCGTTTAATTTGTGAAAATTTCACATTTTAGTTAGAGCTCAATTTAATTATCAGAAATTTTGGTAAATATACCTTGAAAGAAAGTATTAAATTATATGTATATGAAAACTTTTTTCACCGAATATATCGAAAATTACATATTCAATTTGACAAGTAATTTTTACGGTTGGGTGCAGCTTTATATCTTGAAAGAAAATATTTTTTTAAGTATATGTTCACATTAGCCACTAATAGCTTTCTTAAGTGTTTTTTTTACTGTTGGTTAAAGACCGCTCTATGCAGGTAAGTAATTTTTTACGGTTGTTTGAAGACCGCTTTATTCAGGTAAGTTATCTTTGTCATTATTAGATCCGATATTTTATTCTTTCTATATTTGATATAAATTATAATCATATGTTTTCATTTTTTAAAATTTAATATTATAGCCAAGGCCTTATATTATTATTGGGTATTTAAGTTAACATGTCCTGAAGGACAATTTTAAAATAAACAAATATTATATTTTGAAAGTGAACTTTTGATCCGCAACATAAGACAAAATATTAAGCCATGCTTGACTCAGAGAAGATTGGGGGTGATGTCAGCATACGCCACCAGCTGGAATGGGTGGGGCGAAGGTACATATAAAAAGCAGCACTTCACGTGACAATTTAGTTCGCTCTGATACATCCTCGGCTAAACATCGTCAAGTTAACTTTCGTGTATTTAAAAATTATCCTCTTTGCGTCAAGAGTTCTTCTAAACAGTGTTGCAATGGATAATTCTATTTGCATGGAGGTCATTCAAAGAACTTCGACCCCGACTAAGACGAAAAGTTTTGGACCAAACCAGAGGGAGTTCGAAACCTTCAGTGCCAGAATTGAAGAAGGATTGAGATACTTTAGATTAAAAGGGATCGCGGCTAATGGATATATTCTAAGTGGTAATGTGGCAAAATCCAAAAGCAAATCGTCTTGTTTGTGATTGTTGAAGATAATTTAATTCATGTAAGTTAGTTTTGTATTTATAGGTCTTTCAATTTTGTATTTATTTTAAATAGATAAGTCAATGTTTATTAAAATTAATAATTTTGATAATAATACTTGTAGAGAAAAAGTAATTAAAAAAATAGATTTTTGTGATAACCCAAATTTGTCATTAGATATTACATTTCCACATCCTGAAAATAGTATTTAAATTTAATGTAAATAATAGCTTTTTTAGCGAACATGTAAGAAATTACAGATTCAAACTGTCAAGTAAACTTTCCATTTAATAAAATTATAAATAATGAATATTTCGTTTAATTTGTGAAAATTTCACATTTTAGTTAGAGCTCAATTTAATTATCAGAAATTTTGGTAAATGTACCTTGAAAGAAAGTATTAAATTATATGTATATGAAAACTTTTTTCACCGAATATATCGAAAATTACATATTCAATTTGACAAGTAATTTTTACGGTTGGGTGCAGCTTTATATCTTGAAAGAAAATATTTTTTTAAGTATATGTTTACATTAGCCACTAATAGCTTTCTTAAGTGTTTTTTTTACTGTTGGTTAAAGACCGCTCTATGCAGGTAAGTAATTTTTTACGGTTGTTTGAAGACCGCTTTATTCAGGTAAGTTATCTTTGTCATTATTAGGTCCGATATTTTATTCTTTCTATATTTGATATAAATTATAATCATATGTTTTCATTTTTTAAAATTTAATATTATAGCCAAAGCCTTATATTATTATTGGGTATTTAAGTTAACATGTCCTGAAGGACAATTTTAAAATAAACAAATATTATATTTTGAAAGTGAACTTTTGATCCGCAACATAAGACAAAATATTAAGCCATGCTTGACTCAGAGAAGATTGGGGGTGATGTCAGCATACGCCACCAGCTGGAATGGGTGGGGCGAAGGTACATATAAAAAGCAGCACTTCACGTGACAATTTAGTTCGCTCTGATACATCCTCGGCTAAACATCGTCAAGTTAACTTTCGTGTATTTAAAAATTATCCTCTTTGCGTCAAGAGTTCTTCTAAACAGTGTTGCAATGGATAATTCTATTTGCATGGAGGTCATTCAAAGAACTTCGACCCCGACTAAGACGAAAAGTTTTGGACCAAACCAGAGGGAGTTCGAAACCTTCAGTGCCAGAATTGAAGAAGGATTGAGTTACTTTAGATTAAAAGGGATCGCGGCTAATGGATATATTCTAAGTGGTAATGTGGCAAAATCCAAAAGCAAATCGTCTTGTTTGTGATTGTTGAAGATAATTTAATTCATGTAAGTTAGTTTTGTATTTATAGGTCTTTCAATTTTGTATTTATTTTAAATAGATAAGTCAATGTATATTAAAATTAATAATTTTGATAATAATACTTGTAGAGAAAAAGTAATTAAAAAAATAGATTTTTGTGATAACCCAAATTTGTCATTAGATATTAAATTTCCACATCCTGAAAATAGTATTTAAATTTAATGTAAATAATAGCTTTTTTAGCGAACATGTAAGAAATTACAGATTCAAACTGTCAAGTAAACTTTCCATTTAATAAAATTATAAATAATGAATATTTCGTTTAATTTGTGAAAATTTCACATTTTAGTTAGAGCTCAATTTAATTATCAGAAATTTTGGTAAATGTACCTTGAAAGAAAGTATTAAATTATATGTATATGAAAACTTTTTTCACCGAATATATCGAAAATTACATATTCAATTTGACAAGTAATTTTTACGGTTGGGTGCAGCTTTATACCTTGAAAGAATATATTTTTTTAAGTATATGTTTACATTAGCCACTAATAGCTTTCTTAAGTGTTTTTTTTACTGTTGGTTAAAGACCGCTCTATGCAGGTAAGTAATTTTTTACGGTTGTTTGAAGACCGCTTTATTCAGGTAAGTTATCTTTGCCATTATTAGGTCCGATATTTTATTCTTTCTATATTTGATATAAATTATAATCATATGTTTTCATTTTTTAAAATTTAATATTATAGCCAAAGCCTTATATTATTATTGGGTATTTAAGTTAACATGTCCTGAAGGACAATTTTAAAATAAACAAATATTATATTTTGAAAGTGAACTTTTGATCCGCAACATAAGACAAAATATTAAGCCATGCTTGACTCAGAGAAGATTGGGGGTGATGTCAGCATACGCCACCAGCTGGAATGGGTGGGGCGAAGGTACATATAAAAAGCAGCACTTCACGTGACAATTTAGTTCGCTCTGATACATCCTCGGCTAAACATCGTCAAGTTAACTTTCGTGTATTTAAAAATTATCCTCTTTGCGTCAAGAGTTCTTCTAAACAGTGTTGCAATGGATAATTCTATTTGCATGGAGGTCATTCAAAGAACTTCGACCCCGACTAAGACGAAAAGTTTTGGACCAAACCAGAGGGAGTTCGAAACCTTCAGTGCCAGAATTGAAGAAGGATTGAGATACTTTAGATTAAAAGGGATCGCGGCTAATGGATATATTCTAAGTGGTAATGTGGCAAAATCCAAAAGCAAATCGTCTTGTTTGTGATTGTTGAAGATAATTTAATTCATGTAAGTTAGTTTTGTATTTATAGGTCTTTCAATTTTGTATTTATTTTAAATAGATAAGTCAATGTATATTAAAATTAATAATTTTGATAATAATACTTGTAGAGAAAAAGTAATTAAAAAAATAGATTTTTGTGATAACCCAAATTTGTCATTAGATATTAAATTTCCACATCCTGAAAATAGTATTTAAATTTAATGTAAATGATAGCTTTTTTAGCGAACATGTAAGAAATTACAGATTCAAACTGTCAAGTAAACTTTCCATTTAATAAAATTATAAATAATGAATATTTCGTTTAATTTGTGAAAATTTCACATTTTAGTTAGAGCTCAATTTAATTATCAGAAATTTTGGTAAATGTACCTTGAAAGAAAGTATTAAATTATATGTATATGAAAACTTTTTTTACCGAATATATCGAAAATTACATATTCAATTTGACAAGTAATTTTTACGGTTGGGTGCAGCTTTATATCTTGAAAGAAAATATTTTTTTAAGTATATGTTTACATTAGCCACTAATAGCTTTCTTAAGTGTTTTTTTTACTGTTGGTTAAAGACCGCTCTATGCAGGTAAGTAATTTTTTACGCTTGTTTGAAGACCGCTTTATACAGGTAAGTTATCTTTGTCATTATTAGGTCCGATATTTTATTCTTTCTATATTTGATATAAATTATAATCATATGTTTTCATTTTTTAAAATTTAATATTATAGCCAAGGCCTTATATTATTATTGGGTATTTAAGTTAACATGTCCTGAAGGACAATTTTAAAATAAACAAATATTAGATTTTGAAAGTGAACTTTTGATCCGCAACATAAGACAAAATATTAAGCCATGCTTGACTCAGAGAAGATTGGGGGTGATGTCAGCATACGCCACCAGCTGGAATGGGTGGGGCGAAGGTACATATAAAAAGCAGCACTTCACGTGACAATTTAGTTCGCTCTGATACATCCTCGGCTAAACATCGTCAAGTTAACTTTCGTGTATTTAAAAATTATCCTCTTTGCGTCAAGAGTTCTTCTAAACAGTGTTGCAATGGATAATTCTATTTGCATGGAGGTCATTCAAAGAACTTCGACCCCGACTAAGACGAAAAGTTTTGGACCAAACCAGAGGGAGTTCGAAACCTTCAGTGCCAGAATTGAAGAAGGATTGAGATACTTTAGATTAAAAGGGATCGCGGCTAATGGATATATTCTAAGTGGTAATGTGGCAAAATCCAAAAGCAAATCGTCTTGTTTGTGATTGTTGAAGATAATTTAATTCATGTAAGTTAGTTTTGTATTTATAGGTCTTTCAATTTTGTATTTATTTTAAATAGATAAGTCAATGTTTATTAAAATTAATAATTTTGATAATAATACTTGTAGAGAAAAAGTAATTAAAAAAATAGATTTTTGTGATAACCCAAATTTGTCATTAGATATTACATTTCCACATCCTGAAAATAGTATTTAAATTTAATGTAAATAATAGCTTTTTTAGCGAACATGTAAGAAATTACAGATTCAAACTGTCAAGTAAACTTTCCATTTAATAAAATTATAAATAATGAATATTTCGTTTAATTTGTGAAAATTTCACATTTTAGTTAGAGCTCAATTTAATTATCAGAAATTTTGGTAAATGTACCTTGAAAGAAAGTATTAAATTATATGTATATGAAAACTTTTTTCACCGAATATATCGAAAATTACATATTCAATTTGACAAGTAATTTTTACGGTTGGGTGCAGCTTTATATCTTGAAAGAAAATATTTTTTTAAGTATATGTTTACATTAGCCACTAATAGCTTTCTTAAGTGTTTTTTTTACTGTTGGTTAAAGACCGCTCTATGCAGGTAAGTAATTTTTTACGGTTGTTTGAAGACCGCTTTATTCAGGTAAGTTATCTTTGTCATTATTAGGTCCGATATTTTATTCTTTCTATATTTGATATAAATTATAATCATATGTTTTCATTTTTTAAAATTTAATATTATAGCCAAAGCCTTATATTATTATTGGGTATTTAAGTTAACATGTCCTGAAGGACAATTTTAAAATAAACAAATATTATATTTTGAAAGTGAACTTTTGATCCGCAACATAAGACAAAATATTAAGCCATGCTTGACTCAGAGAAGATTGGGGGTGATGTCAGCATACGCCACCAGCTGGAATGGGTGGGGCGAAGGTACATATAAAAAGCAGCACTTCACGTGACAATTTAGTTCGCTCTGATACATCCTCGGCTAAACATCGTCAAGTTAACTTTCGTGTATTTAAAAATTATCCTCTTTGCGTCAAGAGTTCTTCTAAACAGTGTTGCAATGGATAATTCTATTTGCATGGAGGTCATTCAAAGAACTTCGACCCCGACTAAGACGAAAAGTTTTGGACCAAACCAGAGGGAGTTCGAAACCTTCAGTGCCAGAATTGAAGAAGGATTGAGTTACTTTAGATTAAAAGGGATCGCGGCTAATGGATATATTCTAAGTGGTAATGTGGCAAAATCCAAAAGCAAATCGTCTTGTTTGTGATTGTTGAAGATAATTTAATTCATGTAAGTTAGTTTTGTATTTATAGGTCTTTCAATTTTGTATTTATTTTAAATAGATAAGTCAATGTATATTAAAATTAATAATTTTGATAATAATACTTGTAGAGAAAAAGTAATTAAAAAAATAGATTTTTGTGATAACCCAAATTTGTCATTAGATATTAAATTTCCACATCCTGAAAATAGTATTTAAATTTAATGTAAATAATAGCTTTTTTAGCGAACATGTAAGAAATTACAGATTCAAACTGTCAAGTAAACTTTCCATTTAATAAAATTATAAATAATGAATATTTCGTTTAATTTGTGAAAATTTCACATTTTAGTTAGAGCTCAATTTAATTATCAGAAATTTTGGTAAATGTACCTTGAAAGAAAGTATTAAATTATATGTATATGAAAACTTTTTTCACCGAATATATCGAAAATTACATATTCAATTTGACAAGTAATTTTTACGGTTGGGTGCAGCTTTATACCTTGAAAGAATATATTTTTTTAAGTATATGTTTACATTAGCCACTAATAGCTTTCTTAAGTGTTTTTTTTACTGTTGGTTAAAGACCGCTCTATGCAGGTAAGTAATTTTTTACGGTTGTTTGAAGACCGCTTTATTCAGGTAAGTTATCTTTGCCATTATTAGGTCCGATATTTTATTCTTTCTATATTTGATATAAATTATAATCATATGTTTTCATTTTTTAAAATTTAATATTATAGCCAAAGCCTTATATTATTATTGGGTATTTAAGTTAACATGTCCTGAAGGACAATTTTAAAATAAACAAATATTATATTTTGAAAGTGAACTTTTGATCCGCAACATAAGACAAAATATTAAGCCATGCTTGACTCAGAGAAGATTGGGGGTGATGTCAGCATACGCCACCAGCTGGAATGGGTGGGGCGAAGGTACATATAAAAAGCAGCACTTCACGTGACAATTTAGTTCGCTCTGATACATCCTCGGCTAAACATCGTCAAGTTAACTTTCGTGTATTTAAAAATTATCCTCTTTGCGTCAAGAGTTCTTCTAAACAGTGTTGCAATGGATAATTCTATTTGCATGGAGGTCATTCAAAGAACTTCGACCCCGACTAAGACGAAAAGTTTTGGACCAAACCAGAGGGAGTTCGAAACCTTCAGTGCCAGAATTGAAGAAGGATTGAGATACTTTAGATTAAAAGGGATCGCGGCTAATGGATATATTCTAAGTGGTAATGTGGCAAAATCCAAAAGCAAATCGTCTTGTTTGTGATTGTTGAAGATAATTTAATTCATGTAAGTTAGTTTTGTATTTATAGGTCTTTCAATTTTGTATTTATTTTAAATAGATAAGTCAATGTATATTAAAATTAATAATTTTGATAATAATACTTGTAGAGAAAAAGTAATTAAAAAAATAGATTTTTGTGATAACCCAAATTTGTCATTAGATATTAAATTTCCACATCCTGAAAATAGTATTTAAATTTAATGTAAATGATAGCTTTTTTAGCGAACATGTAAGAAATTACAGATTCAAACTGTCAAGTAAACTTTCCATTTAATAAAATTATAAATAATGAATATTTCGTTTAATTTGTGAAAATTTCACATTTTAGTTAGAGCTCAATTTAATTATCAGAAATTTTGGTAAATGTACCTTGAAAGAAAGTATTAAATTATATGTATATGAAAACTTTTTTTACCGAATATATCGAAAATTACATATTCAATTTGACAAGTAATTTTTACGGTTGGGTGCAGCTTTATATCTTGAAAGAAAATATTTTTTTAAGTATATGTTTACATTAGCCACTAATAGCTTTCTTAAGTGTTTTTTTTACTGTTGGTTAAAGACCGCTCTATGCAGGTAAGTAATTTTTTACGCTTGTTTGAAGACCGCTTTATACAGGTAAGTTATCTTTGTCATTATTAGGTCCGATATTTTATTCTTTCTATATTTGATATAAATTATAATCATATGTTTTCATTTTTTAAAATTTAATATTATAGCCAAAGCCTTATATTATTATTGGGTATTTAAGTTAACATGTCCTGAAGGACAATTTTAAAATAAACAAATATTATATTTTGAAAGTGAACTTTTGATCCGCAACATAAGACAAAATATTAAGCCATGCTTGACTCAGAGAAGATTGGGGGTGATGTCAGCATACGCCACCAGCTGGAATGGGTGGGGCGAAGGTACATATAAAAAGCAGCACTTCACGTGACAATTTAGTTCGCTCTGATACATCCTCGGCTAAACATCGTCAAGTTAACTTTCGTGTATTTAAAAATTATCCTCTTTGCGTCAAGAGTTCTTCTAAACAGTGTTGCAATGGATAATTCTATTTGCATGGAGGTCATTCAAAGAACTTCGACCCCGACTAAGACGAAAAGTTTTGGACCAAACCAGAGGGAGTTCGAAACCTTCAGTGCCAGAATTGAAGAAGGATTGAGATACTTTAGATTAAAAGGGATCGCGGCTAATGGATATATTCTAAGTGGTAATGTGGCAAAATCCAAAAGCAAATCGTCTTGTTTGTGATTGTTGAAGATAATTTAATTCATGTAAGTTAGTTTTGTATTTATAGGTCTTTCAATTTTGTATTTATTTTAAATAGATAAGTCAATGTATATTAAAATTAATAATTTTGATAATAATACTTGTAGAGAAAAAGTAATTAAAAAAATAGATTTTTGTGATAACCCAAATTTGTCATTAGATATTAAATTTCCACATCCTGAAAATAGTATTTAAATTTAATGTAAATGATAGCTTTTTTAGCGAACATGTAAGAAATTACAGATTCAAACTGTCAAGTAAACTTTCCATTTAATAAAATTATAAATAATGAATATTTCGTTTAATTTGTGAAAATTTCACATTTTAGTTAGAGCTCAATTTAATTATCAGAAATTTTGGTAAATATACCTTGAAAGAAAGTATTAAATTATATGTATATGAAAACTTTTTTCACCGAATATATCGAAAATTACATATTCAATTTGACAAGTAATTTTTACGGTTGGGTGCAGCTTTATATCTTGAAAGAAAATATTTTTTTAAGTATATGTTCACATTAGCCACTAATAGCTTTCTTAAGTGTTTTTTTTACTGTTGGTTAAAGACCGCTCTATGCAGGTAAGTAATTTTTTACGGTTGTTTGAAGACCGCTTTATTCAGGTAAGTTATCTTTGTCATTATTAGATCCGATATTTTATTCTTTCTATATTTGATATAAATTATAATCATATGTTTTCATTTTTTAAAATTTAATATTATAGCCAAGGCCTTATATTATTATTGGGTATTTAAGTTAACATGTCCTGAAGGACAATTTTAAAATAAACAAATATTATATTTTGAAAGTGAACTTTTGATCCGCAACATAAGACAAAATATTAAGCCATGCTTGACTCAGAGAAGATTGGGGGTGATGTCAGCATACGCCACCAGCTGGAATGGGTGGGGCGAAGGTACATATAAAAAGCAGCACTTCACGTGACAATTTAGTTCGCTCTGATACATCCTCGGCTAAACATCGTCAAGTTAACTTTCGTGTATTTAAAAATTATCCTCTTTGCGTCAAGAGTTCTTCTAAACAGTGTTGCAATGGATAATTCTATTTGCATGGAGGTCATTCAAAGAACTTCGACCCCGACTAAGACGAAAAGTTTTGGACCAAACCAGAGGGAGTTCGAAACCTTCAGTGCCAGAATTGAAGAAGGATTGAGATACTTTAGATTAAAAGGGATCGCGGCTAATGGATATATTCTAAGTGGTAATGTGGCAAAATCCAAAAGCAAATCGTCTTGTTTGTGATTGTTGAAGATAATTTAATTCATGTAAGTTAGTTTTGTATTTATAGGTCTTTCAATTTTGTATTTATTTTAAATAGATAAGTCAATGTATATTAAAATTAATAATTTTGATAATAATACTTGTAGAGAAAAAGTAATTAAAAAAATAGATTTTTGTGATAACCCAAATTTGTCATTAGATATTAAATTTCCACATCCTGAAAATAGTATTTAAATTTAATGTAAATGATAGCTTTTTTAGCGAACATGTAAGAAATTACAGATTCAAACTGTCAAGTAAACTTTCCATTTAATAAAATTATAAATAATGAATATTTCGTTTAATTTGTGAAAATTTCACATTTTAGTTAGAGCTCAATTTAATTATCAGAAATTTTGGTAAATATACCTTGAAAGAAAGTATTAAATTATATGTATATGAAAACTTTTTTCACCGAATATATCGAAAATTACATATTCAATTTGACAAGTAATTTTTACGGTTGGGTGCAGCTTTATATCTTGAAAGAAAATATTTTTTTAAGTATATGTTCACATTAGCCACTAATAGCTTTCTTAAGTGTTTTTTTTACTGTTGGTTAAAGACCGCTCTATGCAGGTAAGTAATTTTTTACGGTTGTTTGAAGACCGCTTTATTCAGGTAAGTTATCTTTGTCATTATTAGATCCGATATTTTATTCTTTCTATATTTGATATAAATTATAATCATATGTTTTCATTTTTTAAAATTTAATATTATAGCCAAGGCCTTATATTATTATTGGGTATTTAAGTTAACATGTCCTGAAGGACAATTTTAAAATAAACAAATATTATATTTTGAAAGTGAACTTTTGATCCGCAACATAAGACAAAATATTAAGCCATGCTTGACTCAGAGAAGATTGGGGGTGATGTCAGCATACGCCACCAGCTGGAATGGGTGGGGCGAAGGTACATATAAAAAGCAGCACTTCACGTGACAATTTAGTTCGCTCTGATACATCCTCGGCTAAACATCGTCAAGTTAACTTTCGTGTATTTAAAAATTATCCTCTTTGCGTCAAGAGTTCTTCTAAACAGTGTTGCAATGGATAATTCTATTTGCATGGAGGTCATTCAAAGAACTTCGACCCCGACTAAGACGAAAAGTTTTGGACCAAACCAGAGGGAGTTCGAAACCTTCAGTGCCAGAATTGAAGAAGGATTGAGATACTTTAGATTAAAAGGGATCGCGGCTAATGGATATATTCTAAGTGGTAATGTGGCAAAATCCAAAAGCAAATCGTCTTGTTTGTGATTGTTGAAGATAATTTAATTCATGTAAGTTAGTTTTGTATTTATAGGTCTTTCAATTTTGTATTTATTTTAAATAGATAAGTCAATGTTTATTAAAATTAATAATTTTGATAATAATACTTGTAGAGAAAAAGTAATTAAAAAAATAGATTTTTGTGATAACCCAAATTTGTCATTAGATATTAAATTTCCACATCCTGAAAATAGTATTTAAATTTAATGTAAATAATAGCTTTTTTAGCGAACATGTAAGAAATTACAGATTCAAACTGTCAAGTAAACTTTCCATTTAATAAAATTATAAATAATGAATATTTCGTTTAATTTGTGAAAATTTCACATTTTAGTTAGAGCTCTATTTAATTATCAGAAATTTTGGTAAATGTACCTTGAAAGAAAGTATTAAATTATATGTATATGAAAACTTTTTTCACCGAATATATCGAAAATTACATATTCAATTTGACAAGTAATTTTTACGGTTGGGTGCAGCTTTATATCTTGAAAGAAAATATTTTTTTAAGTATATGTTTACATTAGCCACTAATAGCTTTCTTAAGTGTTTTTTTTACTGTTGGTTAAAGACCGCTCTATGCAGGTAAGTAATTTTTTACGCTTGTTTGAAGACCGCTTTATACAGGTAAGTTATCTTTGTCATTATTAGGTCCGATATTTTATTCTTTCTATATTTGATATAAATTATAATCATATGTTTTCATTTTTTAAAATTTAATATTATAGCCAAAGCCTTATATTATTATTGGGTATTTAAGTTAACATGTCCTGAAGAACAATTTTAAAATAAACAAATATTATATTTTGAAAGTGAACTTTTGATCCGCAACATAAGACAAAATATTAAGCCATGCTTGACTCAGAGAAGATTGGGGGTGATGTCAGCATACGCCACCAGCTGGAATGGGTGGGGCGAAGGTACATATAAAAAGCAGCACTTCACGTGACAATTTAGTTCGCTCTGATACATCCTCGGCTAAACATCGTCAAGTTAACTTTCGTGTATTTAAAAATTATCCTCTTTGCGTCAAGAGTTCTTCTAAACAGTGTTGCAATGGATAATTCTATTTGCATGGAGGTCATTCAAAGAACTTCGACCCCGACTAAGACGAAAAGTTTTGGACCAAACCAGAGGGAGTTCGAAACCTTCAGTGCCAGAATTGAAGAAGGATTGAGTTACTTTAGATTAAAAGGGATCGCGGCTAATGGATATATTCTAAGTGGTAATGTGGCAAAATCCAAAAGCAAATCGTCTTGTTTGTGATTGTTGAAGATAATTTAATTCATGTAAGTTAGTTTTGTATTTATAGGTCTTTCAATTTTGTATTTATTTTAAATAGATAAGTCAATGTATATTAAAATTAATAATTTTGATAATAATACTTGTAGAGAAAAAGTAATTAAAAAAATAGATTTTTGTGATAACCCAAATTTGTCATTAGATATTAAATTACCACATCCTGAAAATAGTATTTAAATTTAATGTAATTAATAGCTTTTTTAGCGAACATGTAAGAAATTACAGATTCAAACTGTCAAGTAAACTTTCCATTTAATAAAATTATAAATAATGAATATTTCGTTTAATTTGTGAAAATTTCACATTTTAGTTAGAGCTCAATTTAATTATCAGAAATTTTGGTAAATATACCTTGAAAGAAAGTATTAAATTATATGTATATGAAAACTTTTTTCACCGAATATATCGAAAATTACATATTCAATTTGACAAGTAATTTTTACGGTTGGGTGCAGCTTTATATCTTGAAAGAAAATATTTTTTTAAGTATATGTTCACATTAGCCACTAATAGCTTTCTTAAGTGTTTTTTTTACTGTTGGTTAAAGACCGCTCTATGCAGGTAAGTAATTTTTTACGGTTGTTTGAAGACCGCTTTATTCAGGTAAGTTATCTTTGTCATTATTAGATCCGATATTTTATTCTTTCTATATTTGATATAAATTATAATCATATGTTTTCATTTTTTAAAATTTAATATTATAGCCAAGGCCTTATATTATTATTGGGTATTTAAGTTAACATGTCCTGAAGGACAATTTTAAAATAAACAAATATTATATTTTGAAAGTGAACTTTTGATCCGCAACATAAGACAAAATATTAAGCCATGCTTGACTCAGAGAAGATTGGGGGTGATGTCAGCATACGCCACCAGCTGGAATGGGTGGGGCGAAGGTACATATAAAAAGCAGCACTTCACGTGACAATTTAGTTCGCTCTGATACATCCTCGGCTAAACATCGTCAAGTTAACTTTCGTGTATTTAAAAATTATCCTCTTTGCGTCAAGAGTTCTTCTAAACAGTGTTGCAATGGATAATTCTATTTGCATGGAGGTCATTCAAAGAACTTCGACCCCGACTAAGACGAAAAGTTTTGGACCAAACCAGAGGGAGTTCGAAACCTTCAGTGCCAGAATTGAAGAAGGATTGAGATACTTTAGATTAAAAGGGATCGCGGCTAATGTATATATTCTAAGTGGTAATGTGGCAAAATCCAAAAGCAAATCGTCTTGTTTGTGATTGTTGAAGATAATTTAATTCATGTAAGTTAGTTTTGTATTTATAGGTCTTTCAATTTTGTATTTATTTTAAATAGATAAGTCAATGTTTATTAAAATTAATAATTTTGATAATAATACTTGTAGAGAAAAAGTAATTAAAAAAATAGATTTTTGTGATAACCCAAATTTGTCATTAGATATTAAATTTCCACATCCTGAAAATAGTATTTAAATTTAATGTAAATAATAGCTTTTTTAGCGAACATGTAAGAAATTACAGATTCAAACTGTCAAGTAAACTTTCCATTTAATAAAATTATAAATAATGAATATTTCGTTTAATTTGTGAAAATTTCACATTTTAGTTAGAGCTCTATTTAATTATCAGAAATTTTGGTAAATGTACCTTGAAAGAAAGTATTAAATTATATGTATATGAAAACTTTTTTCACCGAATATATCGAAAATTACATATTCAATTTGACAAGTAATTTTTACGGTTGGGTGCAGCTTTATATCTTGAAAGAAAATATTTTTTTAAGTATATGTTTACATTAGCCACTAATAGCTTTCTTAAGTGTTTTTTTTTACTGTTGGTTAAAGACCGCTCTATGCAGGTAAGTAATTTTTTACGGTTGTTTGAAGACCGCTTTATTCAGGTAAGTTATCTTTGTCATTATTAGGTCCGATATTTTATTCTTTCTATATTTGATATAAATTATAATCATATGTTTTCATTTTTTAAAATTTAATATTATAGCCAAAGCCTTATATTATTATTGGGTATTTAAGTTAACATGTCCTGAAGGACAATTTTAAAATAAACAAATATTATATTTTGAAAGTGAACTTTTGATCCGCAACATAAGACAAAATATTAAGCCATGCTTGACTCAGAGAAGATTGGGGGTGATGTCAGCATACGCCACCAGCTGGAATGGGTGGGGCGAAGGTACATATAAAAAGCAGCACTTCACGTGACAATTTAGTTCGCTCTGATACATCCTCGGCTAAACATCGTCAAGTTAACTTTCGTGTATTTAAAAATTATCCTCTTTGCGTCAAGAGTTCTTCTAAACAGTGTTGCAATGGATAATTCGATTTGCATGGAGGTCATTCAAAGAACTTCGACCCCGACTAAGACGAAAAGTTTTGGACCAAACCAGAGGGAGTTCGAAACCTTCAGTGCCAGAATTGAAGAAGGATTGAGATACTTTAGATTAAAAGGGATCGCGGCTAATGGATATATTCTAAGTGGTAATGTGGCAAAATCCAAAAGCAAATCGTCTTGTTTGTGATTGTTGAAGATAATTTAATTCATGTAAGTTAGTTTTGTATTTATAGGTCTTTCAATTTTGTATTTATTTTAAATAGATAAGTCAATGTATATTAAAATTAATAATTTTGATAATAATACTTGTAGAGAAAAAGTAATTAAAAAAATAGATTTTTGTGATAACCCAAATTTGTCATTAGATATTAAATTTCCACATCCTGAAAATAGTATTTAAATTTAATGTAAATAATAGCTTTTTTAGCGAACATGTAAGAAATTACAGATTCAAACTGTCAAGTAAACTTTCCATTTAATAAAATTATAAATAATGAATATTTCGTTTAATTTGTGAAAATTTCACATTTTAGTTAGAGCTCAATTTAATTATCAGAAATTTAGGTAAATGTACCTTGAAAGAAAGTATTAAATTATATGTATATGAAAACTTTTTTCACCGAATATATCGAAAATTACATATTCAATTTGACAAGTAATTTTTACGGTTGGGTGCAGCTTTATATCTTGAAAGAAAATATTTTTTTAAGTATATGTTTACATTAGCCACTAATAGCTTTCTTAAGTGTTTTTTTTACTGTTGGTTAAAGACCGCTCTATGCAGGTAAGTAATTTTTTACGGTTGTTTGAAGACCGCTTTATTCAGGTAAGTTATCTTTGTCATTATTAGGTCCGATATTTTATTCTTTCTATATTTGATATAAATTATAATCATATGTTTTCATTTTTTAAAATTTAATATTATAGCCAAAGCCTTATATTATTATTGGGTATTTAAGTTAACATGTCCTGAAGGACAATTTTAAAATAAACAAATATTATATTTTGAAAGTGAACTTTTGATCCGCAACATAAGACAAAATATTAAGCCATGCTTGACTCAGAGAAGATTGGGGGTGATGTCAGCATACGCCACCAGCTGGAATGGGTGGGGCGAAGGTACATATAAAAAGCAGCACTTCACGTGACAATTTAGTTCGCTCTGATACATCCTCGGCTAAACATCGTCAAGTTAACTTTCGTGTATTTAAAAATTATCCTCTTTGCGTCAAGAGTTCTTCTAAACAGTGTTGCAATGGATAATTCTATTTGCATGGAGGTCATTCAAAGAACTTCGACCCCGACTAAGACGAAAAGTTTTGGACCAAACCAGAGGGAGTTCGAAACCTTCAGTGCCAGAATTGAAGAAGGATTGAGATACTTTAGATTAAAAGGGATCGCGGCTAATGGATATATTCTAAGTGGTAATGTGGCAAAATCCAAAAGCAAATCGTCTTGTTTGTGATTGTTGAAGATAATTTAATTCATGTAAGTTAGTTTTGTATTTATAGGTCTTTCAATTTTGTATTTATTTTAAATAGATAAGTCAATGTATATTAAAATTAATAATTTTGATAATAATACTTGTAGAGAAAAAGTAATTAAAAAAATAGATTTTTGTGATAACCCAAATTTGTCATTAGATATTAAATTTCCACATCCTGAAAATAGTATTTAAATTTAATGTAAATAATAGCTTTTTTAGCGAACATGTAAGAAATTACAGATTCAAACTGTCAAGTAATCTTTCCATTTAATAAAATTATAAATAATGAATATTTCGTTTAATTTGTGAAAATTTCACATTTTAGTTAGAGCTCAATTTAATTATCAGAAATTTTGGTAAATGTACCTTGAAAGAAAGTATTAAATTATATGTATATGAAAACTTTTTTCACCGAATATATCGAAAATTACATATTCAATTTGACAAGTAATTTTTACGGTTGGGTGCAGCTTTATATCTTGAAAGAAAATATTTTTTTAAGTATATGTTTACATTAGCCACTAATAGCTTTCTTAAGTGTTTTTTTTACTGTTGGTTAAAGACCGCTCTATGCAGGTAAGTAATTTTTTACGGTTGTTTGAAGACCGCTTTATTCAGGTAAGTTATCTTTGTCATTATTAGGTCCGATATTTTATTCTTTCTATATTTGATATAAATTATAATCATATGTTTTCATTTTTTAAAATTTAATATTATAGCCAAGGCCTTATATTATTATTGGGTATTTAAGTTAACATGTCCTGAAGGACAATTTTAAAATAAACAAATATTATATTTTGAAAGTGAACTTTTGATCCGCAACATAAGACAAAATATTAAGCCATGCTTGACTCAGAGAAGATTGGGGGTGATGTCAGCATACGCCACCAGCTGGAATGGGTGGGGCGAAGGTACATATAAAAAGCAGCACTTCACGTGACAATTTAGTTCGCTCTGATACATCCTCGGCTAAACATCGTCAAGTTAACTTTCGTGTATTTAAAAATTATCCTCTTTGCGTCAAGAGTTCTTCTAAACAGTGTTGCAATGGATAATTCTATTTGCATGGAGGTCATTCAAAGAACTTCGACCCCGACTAAGACGAAAAGTTTTGGACCAAACCAGAGGGAGTTCGAAACCTTCAGTGCCAGAATTGAAGAAGGATTGAGATACTTTAGATTAAAAGGGATCGCGGCTAATGGATATATTCTAAGTGGTAATGTGGCAAAATCCAAAAGCAAATCGTCTTGTTTGTGATTGTTGAAGATAATTTAATTCATGTAAGTTAGTTTTGTATTTATAGGTCTTTCAATTTTGTATTTATTTTAAATAGATAAGTCAATGTATATTAAAATTAATAATTTTGATAATAATACTTGTAGAGAAAAAGTAATTAAAAAAATAGATTTTTGTGATAACCCAAATTTGTCATTAGATATTAAATTTCCACATCCTGAAAATAGTATTTAAATTTAATGTAAATAATAGCTTTTTTAGCGAACATGTAAGAAATTACAGATTCAAACTGTCAAGTAAACTTTCCATTTAATAAAATTATAAATAATGAATATTTCGTTTAATTTGTGAAAATTTCACATTTTAGTTAGAGCTCAATTTAATTATCAGAAATTTTGGTAAATGTACCTTGAAAGAAAGTATTAAATTATATGTATATGAAAACTTTTTTCACCGAATATATCGAAAATTACATATTCAATTTGACAAGTAATTTTTACGGTTGGGTGCAGCTTTATATCTTGAAAGAAAATATTTTTTTAAGTATATGTTTACATTAGCCACTAATAGCTTTCTTAAGTGTTTTTTTTACTGTTGGTTAAAGACCGCTCTATGCAGGTAAGTAATTTTTTACGGTTGTTTGAAGACCGCTTTATTCAGGTAAGTTATCTTTGCCATTATTAGGTCCGATATTTTATTCTTTCTATATTTGATATAAATTATAATCATATGTTTTCATTTTTTAAAATTTAATATTATAGCCAAAGCCTTATATTATTATTGGGTATTTAAGTTAACATGTCCTGAAGGACAATTTTAAAATAAACAAATATTATATTTTGAAGGTGAACTTTTGATCCGCATCATAAGACAAAATATTAACCCATGCTTGACTCAGAGAAGATTGGGGGTGATGTCAGCATACGCCACCAGCTGGAATGGGTGGGGCGAAGGTACATATAAAAAGCAGCACTTCACGTGACAATTTAGTTCGCTCTGATACATCCTCGGCTAAACATCGTCAAGTTAACTTTCGTGTATTTAAAAATTATCCTCTTTGCGTCAAGAGTTCTTCTAAACAGTGTTGCAATGGATAATTCTATTTGCATGGAGGTCATTCAAAGAACTTCGACCCCGACTAAGACGAAAAGTTTTGGACCAAACCAGAGGGAGTTCGAAACCTTCAGTGCCAGAATTGAAGAAGGATTGAGATACTTTAGATTAAAAGGGATCGCGGCTAATGGATATATTCTAAGTGGTAATGTGGCAAAATCCAAAAGCAAATCGTCTTGTTTGTGATTGTTGAAGATAATTTAATTCATGTAAGTTAGTTTTGTATTTATAGGTCTTTCAATTTTGTATTTATTTTAAATAGATAAGTCAATGTATATTAAAATTAATAATTTTGATAATAATACTTGTAGAGAAAAAGTAATTAAAAAAATAGATTTTTGTGATAACCCAAATTTGTCATTAGATATTAAATTTCCACATCCTGAAAATAGTATTTAAATTTAATGTAAATAATAGCTTTTTTAGCGAACATGTAAGAAATTACAGATTCAAACTGTCAAGTAAACTTTCCATTTAATAAAATTATAAATAATGAATATTTCGTTTAATTTGTGAAAATTTCACATTTTAGTTAGAGCTCAATTTAATTATCAGAAATTTTGGTAAATGTACCTTGAAAGAAAGTATTAAATTATATGTATATGAAAACTTTTTTCACCGAATATATCGAAAATTACATATTCAATTTGACAAGTAATTTTTACGGTTGGGTGCAGCTTTATATCTTGAAAGAAAATATTTTTTTAAGTATATGTTTACATTAGCCACTAATAGCTTTCTTAAGTGTTTTTTTTACTGTTGGTTAAAGACCGCTCTATGCAGGTAAGTAATTTTTTACGGTTGTTTGAAGACCGCTTTATACAGGTAAGTTATCTTTGTCATTATTAGGTCCGATATTTTATTCTTTCTATATTTGATATAAATTATAATCATATGTTTTCATTTTTTAAAATTTAATATTATAGCCAAAGCCTTATATTATTATTGGGTATTTAAGTTAACATGTCCTGAAGGACAATTTTAAAATAAACAAATATTATATTTTGAAAGTGAACTTTTGATCCGCAACATAAGACAAAATATTAAGCCATGCTTGACTCAGAGAAGATTGGGGGTGATGTCAGCATACGCCACCAGCTGGAATGGGTGGGGCGAAGGTACATATAAAAAGCAGCACTTCACGTGACAATTTAGTTCGCTCTGATACATCCTCGGCTAAACATCGTCAAGTTAACTTTCGTGTATTTAAAAATTATCCTCTTTGCGTCAAGAGTTCTTCTAAACAGTGTTGCAATGGATAATTCTATTTGCATGGAGGTCATTCAAAGAACTTCGACCCCGACTAAGACGAAAAGTTTTGGACCAAACCAGAGGGAGTTCGAAACCTTCAGGGCCAGAATTGAAGAAGGATTGAGATACTTTAGATTAAAAGGGATCGCGGCTAATGGATATATTCTAAGTGGTAATGTGGCAAAATCCAAAAGCAAATCGTCTTGTTTGTGATTGTTGAAGATAATTTAATTCATGTAAGTTAGTTTTGTATTTATAGGTCTTTCAATTTTGTATTTATTTTAAATAGATAAGTCAATGTATATTAAAATTAATAATTTTGATAATAATACTTGTAGAGAAAAAGTAATTAAAAAAATAGATTTTTGTGATAACCCAAATTTGTCATTAGATATTAAATTACCACATCCTGAAAATAGTATTTAAATTTAATGTAAATAATAGCTTTTTTAGCGAACATGTAAGAAATTACAGATTCAAACTGTCAAGTAAACTTTCCATTTAATAAAATTATAAATAATGAATATTTCGTTTAATTTGTGAAAATTTCACATTTTAGTTAGAGCTAAATTTAATTATCAGAAATTTTGGTAAATATACCTTGAAAGAAAGTATTAAATTATATGTATATGAAAACTTTTTTCACCGAATATATCGAAAATTACATATTCAATTTGACAAGTAATTTTTACGGTTGGGTGCAGCTTTATATCTTGAAAGAAAATATTTTTTTAAGTATATGTTTACATTAGCCACTAATAGCTTTCTTAAGTGTTTTTTTTACTGTTGGTTAAAGACCGCTCTATGCAGGTAAGTAATTTTTTACGGTTGTTTGAAGACCGCTTTATTCAGGTAAGTTATCTTTGTCATTATTAGGTCCGATATTTTATTCTTTCTATATTTGATATAAATTATAATCATATGTTTTCATTTTTTAAAATTTAATATTATAGCCAAAGCCTTATATTATTATTGGGTATTTAAGTTAACATGTCCTGAAGGACAATTTTAAAATAAACAAATATTATATTTTGAAAGTGAACTTTTGATCCGCAACATAAGACAAAATATTAAGCCATGCTTGACTCAGAGAAGATTGGGGGTGATGTCAGCATACGCCACCAGCTGGAATGGGTGGGGCGAAGGTACATATAAAAAGCAGCACTTCACGTGACAATTTAGTTCGCTCTGATACATCCTCGGCTAAACATCGTCAAGTTAACTTTCGTGTATTTAAAAATTATCCTCTTTGCGTCAAGAGTTCTTCTAAACAGTGTTGCAATGGATAATTCTATTTGCATGGAGGTCATTCAAAGAACTTCGACCCCGACTAAGACGAAAAGTTTTGGACCAAACCAGAGGGAGTTCGAAACCTTCAGTGCCAGAATTGAAGAAGGATTGAGATACTTTAGATTAAAAGGGATCGCGGCTAATGGATATATTCTAAGTGGTAATGTGGCAAAATCCAAAAGCAAATCGTCTTGTTTGTGATTGTTGAAGATAATTTAATTCATGTAAGTTAGTTTTGTATTTATAGGTCTTTCAATTTTGTATTTATTTTAAATAGATAAGTCAATGTATATTAAAATTAATAATTTTGATAATAATACTTGTAGAGAAAAAGTAATTAAAAAAATAGATTTTTGTGATAACCCAAATTTGTCATTAGGATATTAAATTTCCACATCCTGAAAATAGTATTTAAATTTAATGTAAATAATAGCTTTTTTAGCGAACATGTAAGAAATTACAGATTCAAACTGTCAAGTAAACTTTCCATTTAATAAAATTATAAATAATGAATATTTCGTTTAATTTGTGAAAATTTCACATTTTAGTTAGAGCTCAATTTAATTATCAGAAATTTTGGTAAATGTACCTTGAAAGAAAGTATTAAATTATATGTATATGAAAACTTTTTTCACCGAATATATCCGCAAATTACATATTCAATTTGACAAGTAATTTTTACGGTTGGGGTTGCAGCTTTATATCTTGAAAGAAAATATTTTTTTA